>JAZHEH010000555.1:0-61540 GCA_036589455.1 Ateles fusciceps
ACAGAAGAA
This sequence comes from Ateles fusciceps, assembly GCA_036589455.1. NCBI lineage: Eukaryota > Metazoa > Chordata > Mammalia > Primates > Atelidae > Ateles > Ateles fusciceps. Next base: position 10 of record JAZHEH010000555.1, read on the forward strand.
ACGCATCATTCAAACTTGCTCTGCTGTGTCTTTTGTTTAACTAAGGGAGCTGAAGCTGTGTTCGATCAGCGAGTTAACACGTTTCTTCTAGGAATCTGCTTTTGGATTCTCCAGAGCGAAAGGGAGCATTTGCTGTGTAGAGAGGAATATCTCGCCTTCTAAAACCAAAACGGAGCAATCTAACTGAATGCTTGCTGATTGTGTGACATTCTAACTTACAGTGTTGAAACTGTGTGTTTGCAGCAGTTGAATTAAACCCTTCGTGTGCAGAGATGCAAAACTGTCATTTCCAGCCAAACCGAGGCACATAAGAAAAGCAGTAATAGTGTGACGTCTAAAAACAGAAGAAACGGATCATTCAAACTGCTTCTGGCTGTGTTTGGTTTCAACTAAGGGAGCTGAAGGCTCAGTTCATTCAGCGAGTTAGCAGACACGTTTGTTCTTAGGAACTGCGTTTGGATTTTCCAGAGCGAAAGGGAGCATATGCTGTACAGAGAATATCTCGCTCTAAAACCAAAACGGAGCAATCTAACTGAATGCTTGTCAATGTGTGCATTCAACTTACAGAGTTAAACTCGTGTGTTTGCAGAGTCCGATAAACCCTTTCTGTGCAGAGATCCAAAACTGGTCAATTCCCAGCCAAATACCCCAGGCACATAAGAAAAAGCAGTAATAGTGCGTGAACTAAAAACACACAGAAGAAGTGGATCATTCAAACTGCTCTGCGTTGTGTTCTTTTCAACTCAGGGAGCTGAAGCTGAGTTTCATTTAGTCGAGTTGAGCAACACGTTTCTTCTCTAGGAACTGCGTTTTGGATTTTCCAGAGCGAAAGGGAGACATAATGATGCTGCAGAGAAGTATCTGCCGCTCTAAAACCAAAACGAGAGCAATCTAACTGAATGCTTGTCAATGTGTGCATTCAACTTACAAAGTTAAACTCGTGTGTGTTGTGCAGCAGTTTAGAAAGCCCTTTCTGTGCAGAGATGCAAAACTGTCATTTCCCAGATCCAGGCACATAAGAAAAAGCAGTAATAGTGCGTCTAAAACACAGAGGAAACCATCATTCAAACTGCTCTGCTGTGTGTTCGTTTCAACTAAAGGGAGCTGAAGAATGCTAGTTTCATTTCAGCGAGTTAGTAACACGTTTCTTTTAGGAACTGCGTTTGGATATTCCAGAGCGAAAGGGAGCATATGCTGTACAGAAGTAGATCTCGCTCCTAAAACCAAAACGGGAGCAATCTAACTGAATGCTTGTCAATGTGTGCATTCAACTTACAGATTTAAACTTACTCGTGTGTTTGCAGCATTTAGAAACCCTTTCTGTGCAGAGATGCAAAACTCATTTCCCAGCCAAATCCAGGCACATAAGAAAAAGCAGTAATAGTGTGTTATACAACAAGAAGACGCATCATTCAAACTGCTCTGCTGTGTGTTCGTTTCAACTAAGGAGAGCTGAAGCTGAGTTTCATTAAGCCTTAGAGTTGAGCAACATGTTTTGGTCTAGGAACTGCGTTGGATTTTCCAGAGCGAAAGGGAGCATATGCTGTACAGAGAAATATCTCCGCTCTAAAACCAAAAACGGAGCAATCTAACTGAATGCTTGTCAATGTAGTGCATTCAACTTACAGGAGTTAAACTCGTGTGTGTTTGCAGCAGTTTAGAAACCCTTTTCTGTGCAGAGATGCAAAACTGTCATTTCCAGCCAAATCCAGGCACATAAGAAAAAGCAGTAATAGTGCGTCTGGAAAACACAGAAGAAACGCATCATTCAAACTGCTCTGTTGTGTGTTCTGTTTTAACTAAGGGGGAGCTGAAAAGCTGAGTTTCATTCAGCGAGTTAGCAACACGTTTCTTCTAGGAACTGCGTTTGGATTTTCCAGAGCGAAAGGGAGCATATGCTGTACAGAGAAATATCTCGCTCTAAAACCAAAACGGAGCAATCTAACTGAATGCTTGTCAATGTGTGCATTCAACTTACAGAGTTAAACTGGTGTGTGTTTGCAGCAGTTTAGAAACCCTTTCTGTGCAGAGATGCAAAACTGTCATTTCCAGCCAAATCCAGGCACATAAGAAAAAGCAGTAATAGTGCGTCTAAAACACAGAAGAAACGCATCATTCAAACTGCTCTGCTGTGTGTTCGTTTCAGCTAAGGGAGCTGAAGCTGAGTTTCATTCAGCGAGTTAGCAACACGTTTCTTCTAGGAACTGCGTTTGGATTTCCAGAGCGAAAGGGAGCATATGCTGTAAAGAGAAATATCTCGCTCTAAAACCAAAACGGAGCAATCTAACTGAATGCTTGTCAATGTGTGCATTCAACTTACAGAGTTAAACTCGTGTGTGTTTGCAGCAGTTTAGAAACCCTTTCTGTGCAGAGATGCAAAACTGTCATTTCCAGCCAAATCCAGGCACATAAGAAAAAGCAGTAATAGTGCGTCTGAAAACACAGAAGAAACGCATCATTCAAACTGCTCTGCTGTGTGTTCGTTTCAACTAAGGGAGCTGAAGCTGAGTTTCATTCAGCGAGTTAGCAACACGTTTCTTCTAGGAACTGCGTTTGGATTTTCCAGAGCGAAAGGGAGCATATGCTGTACAGAGAAATATCTCGCTCTAAAACCAAAACGGAGCAATCTAACTGAATGCTTGTCAATGTGTGCATTCAACTTACAGAGTTAAACTCGTGTGTGTTTGCAGCAGTTTAGAAACCCTTTCTGTGCAGAGATGCAAAACTGTCATTTCCAGCCAAATCCAGGCACATAAGAAAAAGCAGTAATAGTGCGTCTAAAACACAGAAGAAACGCATCATTCAAACTGCTCTGCTGTGTGTTCGTTTCAACTAAGGGAGCTGAAGCTGAGTTTCATTCAGCGAGTTAGCAACACGTTTCTTCTAGGAACTGCGTTTGGATTTTCCAGAGCGAAAGGGAGCATATGCTGTACAGAGAAATATCTCGCTCTAAAACCAAAACGGAGCAATCTAACTGAATGCTTGTCAATGTGTGCATTCAACTTACAGAGTTAAACTCGTGTGTGTTTGCAGCAGTTTAGAAACCCTTTCTGTGCAGAGATGCAAAACTGTCATTTCCAGCCAAATCCAGGCACATAAGAAAAAGCAGTAATAGTGCGTCTGAAACACAGAAGAAACGCATCATTCAAACTGCTCTGCTGTGTGTTCGTTTCAGCTAAGGGAGCTGAAGCTGAGTTTCATTCAGCGAGTTAGCAACACGTTTCTTCTAGGAACTGCGTTTGGATTTTCCAGAGCGAAAGGGAGCATATGCTGTACAGAGAAATATCTCGCTCTAAAACCAAAACGGAGCAATCTAACTGAATGCTTGTCAATGTGTGCATTCAACTTACAGAGTTAAACTCGTGTGTGTTTGCAGCAGTTTAGAAACCCTTTCTGTGCAGAGATGCAAAACTGTCATTTCCAGCCAAATCCAGGCACATAAGAAAAAGCAGTAATAGTGCGTCTAAAACACAGAAGAAACGCATCATTCAAACTGCTCTGCTGTGTGTTCGTTTCAGCTAAGGGAGCTGAAGCTGAGTTTCATTCAGCGAGTTAGCAACACGTTTCTTCTAGGAACTGCGTTTGGATTTTCCAGAGCGAAAGGGAGCATATGCTGTACAGAGAAATATCTCGCTCTAAAACCAAAACGGAGCAATCTAACTGAATGCTTGTCAATGTGTGCATTCAACTTACAGAGTTAAACTCGTGTGTGTTTGCAGCAGTTTAGAAACCCTTTCTGTGCAGAGATGCAAAACTGTCATTTCCAGCCAAATCCAGGCACATAAGAAAAAGCAGTAATAGTGCGTCTAAAACACAGAAGAAACGCATCATTCAAACTGCTCTGCTGTGTGTTCGTTTCAACTAAGGGAGCTGAAGCTGAGTTTCATTCAGCGAGTTAGCAACACGTTTCTTCTAGGAACTGCGTTTGGATTTTCCAGAGCGAAAGGGAGCATATGCTGTAAAGAGAAATATCTCGCTCTAAAACCAAAACGGAGCAATCTAACTGAATGCTTGTCAATGTGTGCATTCAACTTACAGAGTTAAACTCGTGTGTGTTTGCAGCAGTTTAGAAACCCTTTCTGTGCAGAGATGCAAAACTGTCATTTCCAGCCAAATCCAGGCACATAAGAAAAAGCAGTAATAGTGCGTCTAAAACACAGAAGAAACGCATCATTCAAACTGCTCTGCTGTGTGTTCGTTTCAGCTAAGGGAGCTGAAGCTGAGTTTCATTCAGCGAGTTAGCAACACGTTTCTTCTAGGAACTGCGTTTGGATTTTCCAGAGCGAAAGGGAGCATATGCTGTACAGAGAAATATCTCGCTCTAAAACCAAAACGGAGCAATCTAACTGAATGCTTGTCAATGTGTGCATTAAACTTACAGAGTTAAACTCGTGTGTGTTTGCAGCAGTTTAGAAACCCTTTCTGTGCAGAGATGCAAAACTGTCATTTCCAGCCAAATCCAGGCACATAAGAAAAAGCAGTAATAGTGCGTCTAAAACACAGAAGAAACGCATCATTCAAACTGCTCTGCTGTGTGTTCGTTTCAACTAAGGGAGCTGAAGCTGAGTTTCATTCAGCGAGTTAGCAACACGTTTCTTCTAGGAACTGCGTTTGGATTTTCCAGAGCGAAAGGGAGCATATGCTGTTCAGAGAAATATCTCGCTCTAAAACCAAAACGGAGCAATCTAACTGAATGCTTGTCAATGTGTGCATTCAACTTACAGAGTTAAACTCGTGTGTGTTTGCAGCAGTTTAGAAACCCTTTCTGTGCAGAGATGCAAAACTGTCATTTCCAGCCAAATCCAGGCACATAAGAAAAAGCAGTAATAGTGCGTCTAAAACACAGAAGAAACGCATCATTCAAACTGCTCTGCTGTGTGTTCGTTTCAACTAAGGGAGCTGAAGCTGAGTTTCATTCAGCGAGTTAGGCAACACGTTTCTTCTAGGAACTGCGTTTGGATTTTCCAGAGCGAAAGGGAGCATATGCTGTACAGAGGAATATCTCGCTCTAAAACCAAAACGGAGCAATCTAACTGAATGCTTGTCAATGTGTGCATTCAACTTACAGAGTTAAACTCGTGTGTGTTTGCAGCAGTTTAGAAACCCTTTCTGTGCAGAGATGCAAAACTGTCATTTCCAGCCAAATCCAGGCACATAAGAAAAAGCAGTAATAGTGCGTCTATGAAACACAGAAGAAACGCATCATTCAAACTGCTCTGCTGTGTGTTCGTTTCAACTAAGGGAGCTGAAGCTGAGTTTCATTCAGCGAGTTAGCAACACGTTTCTTCTAGGAACTGCGTTTGGATTTTCCAGAGCGAAAGGGAGCATATGCTGTAAAGAGAAATATCTCGCTCTAAAACCAAAACGGAGCAATCTAACTGAATGCTTGTCAATGTGTGCATTCAACTTACAGAGTTAAACTCGTGTGTGTTTGCAGCAGTTTAGAAACCCTTTCTGTGCAGAGATGCAAAACTGTCATTTCCAGCCAAATCCAGGCACATAAGAAAAAGCAGTAATAGTGCGTCTAAAACACAGAAGAAACGCATCATTCAAACTGCTCTGCTGTGTGTTCGTTTCAACTAAGGGAGCTGAAGCTGAGTTTCATTCAGCGAGTTAGCAACACGTTTCTTCTAGGAACTGCGTTTGGATTTTCCAGAGCGAAAGGGAGCACATGCTGTACAGAGAAATATCTCGCTCTAAAACCAAAACGGAGCAATCTAACTGAATGCTTGTCAATGTGTGCATTCAACTTACAGAGTTAAACTCGTGTGTGTTTGCAGCAGTTTAGAAACCCTTTCTGTGCAGAGATGCAAAACTGTCATTTCCAGCCAGATCCAGGCACATAAGAAAAAGCAGTAATAGTGCGTCTAAAACACAGAAGAAACGCATCATTCAAACTGCTCTGCTGTGTGTTCGTTTCAACTAAGGGAGCTGAAGCTGAGTTTCATTCAGCGAGTTAGCAACACGTTTCTTCTAGGAACTGCGTTTGGATTTTCCAGAGCGAAAAGGGAGCATATGCTGTACAAGAGAGGAATATCTCGCTCTAAAACCAAAACGGAGCAATCTAACTGAATGCTTGTCAATGTGTGCATTCAACTTACAGAGTTAAACTCGTGTGTGTTTGCAGCAGTTTAGAAACCCTTTCTGTGCAGAGATGCAAAACTGTCATTTCCAGCCAAATCCAGGCACATAAGAAAAAGCAGTAATAGTGCGTCTAAAACACAGAAGAAACGCATCATTCAAACTGCTCTGCTGTGTGTTCGTTTCAACTAAGGGAGCTGAAGCTGAGTTTCATTCAGCGAGTTAGCAACACGTTTCTTCTAGGAACTGCGTTTGGATTTTCCAGAGCGAAAGGGAGCATATGCTGTAAAGAGAAATATCTCGCTCTAAAACCAAAACGGAGCAATCTAACTGAATGCTTGTCAATGTGTGCATTCAACTTACAGAGTTAAACTCGTGTGTGTTTGCAGCAGTTTAGAAACCCTTTCTGTGCAGAGATGCAAAACTGTCATTTCCAGCCAAATCCAGGCACATAAGAAAAAGCAGTAATAGTGCGTCTAAAACACAGAAGAAACGCATCATTCAAACTGCTCTGCTGTGTGTTCGTTTCAACTAAGGGAGCTGAAGCTGAGTTTCATTCAGCGAGTTAGCAACACGTTTCTTCTAGGAACTGCGTTTGGATTTTCCAGAGCGAAAGGGAGCATATGCTGTAAAGAGAAATATCTCGCTCTAAAACCAAAACGGAGCAATCTAACTGAATGCTTGTCAATGTGTGCATTCAACTTACAGAGTTAAACTCGTGTGTGTTTGCAGCAGTTTAGAAACCCTTTCTGTGCAGAGATGCAAAACTGTCATTTCCAGCCAAATCCAGGCACATAAGAAAAAGCAGTAATAGTGCGTCTAAAACACAGAAGAAACGCATCATTCAAACTGCTCTGCTGTGTGTTCGTTTCAACTAAGGGAGCTGAAGCTGAGTTTCATTCAGCGAGTTAGCAACACGTTTCTTCTAGGAACTGCGTTTGGATTTTCCAGAGCGAAAGGGAGCATATGCTGTACAGAGAAATATCTCGCTCTAAAACCAAAACGGAGCAATCTAACTGAATGCTTGTCAATGTGTGCATTCAACTTACAGAGTTAAACTCGTGTGTGTTTGCAGCAGTTTAGAAACCCTTTCTGTGCAGAGATGCAAAACTGTCATTTCCAGCCAAATCCAGGCACATAAGAAAAAGCAGTAATAGTGCGTCTAAAACACAGAAGAAACGCATCATTCAAACTGCTCTGCTGTGTGTTCGTTTCAACTAAGGGAGCTGAAGCTGAGTTTCATTCAGCGAGTTAGCAACACGTTTCTTCTAGGAACTGCGTTTGGATTTTCCAGAGCGAAAGGGAGCATATGCTGTACAGAGAAATATCTCGCTCTAAAACCAAAACGGAGCAATCTAACTGAATGCTTGTCAATGTGTGCATTCAACTTACAGAGTTAAACTCGTGTGTGTTTGCAGCAGTTTAGAAACCCTTTCTGTGCAGAGATGCAAAACTGTCATTTCCAGCCAAATCCAGGCACATAAGAAAAAGCAGTAATAGTGCGTCTAAAACACAGAAGAAACGCATCATTCAAACTGCTCTGCTGTGTGTTCGTTTCAACTAAGGGAGCTGAAGCTGAGTTTCATTCAGCGAGTTAGCAACACGTTTCTTCTAGGAACTGCGTTTGGATTTTCCAGAGCGAAAGGGAGCATATGCTGTACAGAGAAATATCTCGCTCTAAAACCAAAACGGAGCAATCTAACTGAATGCTTGTCAATGTGTGCATTCAACTTACAGAGTTAAACTCGTGTGTGTTTGCAGCAGTTTAGAAACCCTTTCTGTGCAGAGATGCAAAACTGTCATTTCCAGCCAAATCCAGGCACATAAGAAAAAGCAGTAATAGTGCGTCTGAAAACACAGAAGAAACGCATCATTCAAACTGCTCTGCTGTGTGTTCGTTTCAACTAAGGGAGCTGAAGCTGAGTTTCATTCAGCGAGTTAGCAACACGTTTCTTCTAGGAACTGCGTTTGGATTTTCCAGAGCGAAAGGGAGCATATGCTGTACAGAGAAATATCTCGCTCTAAAACCAAAACGGGAGCAATCTAACTGAATGCTTGTCAATGTGTGCATTCAACTTACAGAGTTAAACTCGTGTGTGTTTGCAGCAGTTTAGAAACCCTTTCTGTGCAGAGATGCAAAACTGTCATTTCCAGCCAAATCCAGGCACATAAGAAAAAGCAGTAATAGTGCGTCTAAAACACAGAAGAAACGCATCATTCAAACTGCTCTGCTGTGTGTTCGTTTCAACTAAGGGAGCTGAAGCTGAGTTTCATTCAGCGAGTTAGCAACACGTTTCTTCTAGGAACTGCGTTTGGATTTTCCAGAGCGAAAGGGAGCACATGCTGTAAAGAGAAATATCTCGCTCTAAAACCAAAACGGAGCAATCTGACTGAATGCTTGTCAATGTGTGCATTCAACTTACAGAGTTAAACTCGTGTGTGTTTGCAGCAGTTTAGAAACCCTTTCTGTGCAGAGATGCAAAACTGTCATTTCCAGCCAAATCCAGGCACATAAGAAAAAGCAGTAATAGTGCGTCTAAAACACAGAAGAAACGCATCATTCAAACTGCTCTGCTGTGTGTTCGTTTCAACTAAGGGAGCTGAAGCTGAGTTTCATTCAGCGAGTTAGCAACACGTTTCTTCTAGGAACTGCGTTTGGATTTTCCAGAGCGAAAGGGAGCATATGCTGTAAAGAGAAATATCTCGCTCTAAAACCAAAACGGAGCAATCTAACTGAATGCTTGTCAATGTGTGCATTCAACTTACAGAGTTAAACTCGTGTGTGTTTGCAGCAGTTTAGAAACCCTTTCTGTGCAGAGATGCAAAACTGTCATTTCCAGCCAAATCCAGGCACATAAGAAAAAGCAGTAATAGTGCGTCTAAAACACAGAAGAAACGCATCATTCAAACTGCTCTGCTGTGTGTTCGTTTCAACTAAGGGAGCTGAAGCTGAGTTTCATTCAGCGAGTTAGCAACACGTTTTTTCTAGGAACTGCGTTTGGATTTTCCAGAGCGAAAGGGAGCATATGCTGTAAAGAGAAATATCTCGCTCTAAAACCAAAACGGAGCAATCTAACTGAATGCTTGTCAATGTGTGCGTTCAACTTACAGAGTTAAACTCGTGTGTGTTTGCAGCAGTTTAGAAACCCTTTCTGTGCAGAGATGCAAAACTGTCATTTCCAGCCAAATCCAGGCACATAAGAAAAAGCAGTAATAGTGCGTCTAAAACACAGAAGAAACGCATCATTCAAACTGCTCTGCTGTGTGTTCGTTTCAACTAAGGGAGCTGAAGCTGAGTTTCATTCAGCGAGTTAGCAACACGTTTCTTCTAGGAACTGCGTTTGGATTTTCCAGAGCGAAAGGGAGCATATGCTGTACAGAGAAATATCTCGCTCTAAAACCAAAACGGAGCAATCTAACTGAATGCTTGTCAATGTGTGCGTTCAACTTACAGAGTTAAACTCGTGTGTGTTTGCAGCAGTTTAGAAACCCTTTCTGTGCAGAGATGCAAAACTGTCATTTCCAGCCAAATCCAGGCACATAAGAAAAAGCAGTAATAGTGCGTCTAAAACACAGAAGAAACGCATCATTCAAACTGCTCTGCTGTGTGTTCGTTTCAACTAAGGGAGCTGAAGCTGAGTTTCATTCAGCGAGTTAGCAACACGTTTCTTCTAGGAACTGCGTTTGGATTTTCCAGAGCGAAAGGGAGCATATGCTGTAAAGAGAAATATCTCGCTCTAAAAACCCAAAACGGAGCAATCTAACTGAATGCTTGTCAATGTGTGCATTAAACTTACAGAGTTAAACTGGTGTGTGTTTGCAGCAGTTTAGAAACCCTTTCTGTGCAGAGATGCAAAACTGTCATTTCCAGCCAAATCCAGGCACATAAGAAAAAGCAGTAATAGTGCGTCTAAAACACAGAAGAAACGCATCATTCAAACTGCTCTGCTGTGTGTTCGTTTCAACTAAGGGAGCTGAAGCTGAGTTTCATTCAGCGAGTTAGCAACACGTTTCTTCTAGGAACTGCGTTTGGATTTTCCAGAGCGAAAGGGAGCATATGCTGTAAAGAGAAATATCTCGCTCTAAAACCAAAACGGAGCAATCTAACTGAATGCTTGTCAATGTGTGCGTTCAACTTACAGAGTTAAACTCGTGTGTGTTTGCAGCAGTTTAGAAACCCTTTCTGTGCAGAGATGCAAAACTGTCATTTCCAGCCAGATCCAGGCACATAAGAAAAAGCAGTAATAGTGCGTCTAAAACACAGAAGAAACGCATCATTCAAACTGCTCTGCTGTGTGTTAGTTTCAACTAAGGGAGCTGAAGCTGAGTTTCATTCAGCGAGTTAGCAACACGTTTCTTCTAGGAACTGCGTTTGGATTTTCCAGAGCGAAAGGGAGCATATGCTGTACAGAGGAATATCTCGCTCTAAAACCAAAACGGAGCAATCTAACTGAATGCTTGTCAATGTGTGCGTTCAACTTACAGAGTTAAACTCGTGTGTGTTTGCAGCAGTTTAGAAACCCTTTCTGTGCAGAGATGCAAAACTGTCATTTCCAGCCAGATCCAGGCACATAAGAAAAAGCAGTAATAGTGCGTCTAAAACACAGAAGAAACGCATCATTCAAACTGCTCTGCTGTGTGTTCGTTTCAACTAAGGGAGCTGAAGCTGAGTTTCATTCAGCGAGTTGGCAACACGTTTCTTCTAGGAACTGCGTTTGGATTTTCCAGAGCGAAAGGGAGCATATGCTGTAAAGAGAAATATCTCGCTCTAAAACCAAAACGGAGCAATCTAACTGAATGCTTGTCAATGTGTGCATTCAACTTACAGAGTTAAACTCGTGTGTGTTTGCAGCAGTTTAGAAACCCTTTCTGTGCAGAGATGCAAAACTGTCATTTCCAGCCAAATCCAGGCACATAAGAAAAAGCAGTAATAGTGCGTCTAAAACACAGAAGAAACGCATCATTCAAACTGCTCTGCTGTGTGTTCGTTTCAACTAAGGGAGCTGAAGCTGAGTTTCATTCAGCGAGTTAGCAACACGTTTCTTCTAGGAACTGCGTTTGGATTTTCCAGAGCGAAGGGGAGCATATTGCTGTACAGAGAAATATCTCGCTCTAAAACCAAAACGGAGCAATCTAACTGAATGCTTGTCAATGTGTGCGTTCAACTTACAGAGTTAAACTCGTGTGTGTTTGCAGCAGTTTAGAAACCCTTTCTGTGCAGAGATGCAAAACTGTCATTTCCAGCCAAATCCAGGCACATAAGAAAAAGCAGTAATAGTGCGTCTAAAACACAGAAGAAACGCATCATTCAAACTGCTCTGCTGTGTGTTCGTTTCAACTAAGGGAGCTGAAGCTGAGTTTCATTCAGCGAGTTAGCAACACGTTTCTTCTAGGAACTGCGTTTGGATTTTCCAGAGAGAAAGGGAGCATATGCTGTAAAGAGAAATATCTCGCTCTAAAACCAAAACGGGAGCAATCTAACTGAATGCTTGTCAATGTGTGCATTCAACTTACAGAGTTAAACTCGTGTGTGTTTGCAGCAGTTTAGAAACCCTTTCTGTGCAGAGATGCAAAACTGTCATTTCCAGCCAAATCCAGGCACATAAGAAAAAGCAGTAATAGTGCGTCTAAAACACAGAAGAAACGCATCATTCAAACTGCTCTGCTGTGTGTTCGTTTCAACTAAGGGAGCTGAAGCTGAGTTTCATTCAGCGAGTTTGGCAACACGTTTCTTCTAGGAACTGCGTTTGGATTTTCCAGAGCGAAAGGGAGCATATGCTGTAAAGAGAAATATCTCGCTCTAAAACCAAAACGGAGCAATCTATCTGAATGCTTGTCAATGTGTGCATTCAACTTACAGAGTTAAACTCGGTGTGTGTTGCAGCAGTTTAGAAACCCTTTCTGTGCAGAGATGCAAAACTGTCATTTCCAGCCAAATCCAGGCACATAAGAAAAAGCAGTAATAGTGCGTCTAAAACACAGAAGAAACGCATCATTCAAACTGCTCTGCTGTGTGTTCGTTTCAACTAAGGGAGCTGAAGCTGAGTTTCATTCAGCGAGTTAGCAACACGTTTCTTCTAGGAACTGCGTTTGGATTTTCCAGAGCGAAAGGGAGCATATGCTGTAAAGAGAAATATCTCGCTCTAAAACCAAAACGGAGCAATCTAACTGAATGCTTGTCAATGTGTGCATTCAACTTACAGAGTTAAACTCGTGTGTGTTTGCAGCAGTTTAGAAACCCTTTCTGTGCAGAGATGCAAAACTGTCATTTCCAGCCAAATCCAGGCACATAAGAAAAAGCAGTAATAGTGCGTCTAAAACACAGAAGAAACGCATCATTCAAACTGCTCTGCTGTGTGTTCGTTTCAACTAAGGGAGCTGAAGCTGAGTTTCATTCAGCGAGTTAGCAACACGTTTCTTCTAGGAACTGCGTTTGGATTTTCCAGAGCGAAAGGGAGCATATGCTGTACAGAGAAATATCTCGCTCTAAAACCAAAACGGAGCAATCTAACTGAATGCTTGTCAATGTGTGCATTCAACTTACAGAGTTAAACTCGTGTGTGTTTGCAGCAGTTTAGAAACCCTTTCTGTGCAGAGATGCAAAACTGTCATTTCCAGCCAAATCCAGGCACATAAGAAAAAGCAGTAATAGTGCGTCTAAAACACAGAAGAAACGCATCATTCAAACTGCTCTGCTGTGTGTTCGTTTCAACTAAGGGAGCTGAAGCTGAGTTTCATTCAGCGAGTTAGCAACACGTTTCTTCTAGGGACTGCGTTTGGATTTTCCAGAGCGAAAGGGAGCATATGCTGTAAAGAGAAATATCTCGCTCTAAAACCAAAACGGAGCAATCTAACTGAATGCTTGTCAATGTGTGCGTTCAACTTACAGAGTTAAACTCGTGTGTGTTTGCAGCAGTTTAGAAACCCTTTCTGTGCAGAGATGCAAAACTGTCATTTCCAGCCAAATCCAGGCACATAAGAAAAAGCAGTAATAGTGCGTCTAAAACACAGAAGAAACGCATCATTCAAACTGCTCTGCTGTGTGTTCGTTTCAACTAAGGGAGCTGAAGCTGAGTTTCATTCAGCGAGTTAGCAACACGTTTCTTCTAGGAACTGCGTTTGGATTTTCCAGAGCGAAAGGGAGCATATGCTGTAAAGAGAAATATCTCGCTCTAAAAAACAAACGGAGCAATCTAACTGAATGCTTGTCAATGTGTGCATTCAACTTACAGAGTTAAACTCGTGTGTGTTTGCAGCAGTTTAGAAACCCTTTCTGTGCAGAGATGCAAAACTGTCATTTCCAGCCAAATCCAGGCACATAAGAAAAAGCGGTAATAGTGCGTCTAAAACACAGAAGAAACGCATCATTCAAACTGCTCTGCTGTGTGTTCGTTTCAACTAAGGGAGCTGAAGCTGAGTTTCATTCAGCGAGTTAGCAACACGTTTCTTCTAGGAACTGCGTTTGGATTTTCCAGAGCGAAAGGGAGCATATGCTGTAAAGAGAAATATCTCGCTCTAAAACCAAAACGGAGCAATCTAACTGAATGCTTGTCAATGTGTGCATTCAACTTACAGAGTTAAACTCGTGTGTGTTTGCAGCAGTTTAGAAACCCTTTCTGTGCAGAGATGCAAAACTGTCATTTCCAGCCAAATCCAGGCACATAAGAAAAAGCAGTAATAGTGCGTCTAAAACACAGAAGAAACGCATCATTCAAACTGCTCTGCTGTGTGTTCGTTTCAACTAAGGGAGCTGAAGCTGAGTTTCATTCAGCGAGTTGGCAACACGTTTCTTCTAGGAACTGCGTTTGGATTTTCCAGAGCGAAAGGGAGCATATGCTGTACAGAGAAATATCTCGCTCTAAAACCAAAACGGAGCAATGTAACTGAATGCTTGTCAATGTGTGCATTCAACTTACAGAGTTAAACTCGTGTGTGTTTGCAGCAGTTTAGAAACCCTTTCTGTGCAGAGATGCAAAACTGTCATTTCCAGCCAGATCCAGGCACATAAGAAAAAGCAGTAATAGTGCGTCTAAAACACAGAAGAAACGCATCATTCAAACTGCTCTGCTGTGTGTTCGTTTCAACTAAGGGAGCTGAAGCTGAGTTTCATTCAGCGAGTTAGCAACACGTTTCTTCTAGGAACTGCGTTTGGATTTTCCAGAGCGAAAGGGAGCATATGCTGTAAAGAGAAATATCTCGCTCTAAAACCAAAACGGAGCAATCTAAGTGAATGCTTGTCAATGTGTGCATTCAACTTACAGAGTTAAACTCGTGTGTGTTTGCAGCAGTTTAGAAACCCTTTCTGTGCAGAGATGCAAAACTGTCATTTCCAGCCAGATCCAGGCACATAAGAAAAAGCAGTAATAGTGCGTCTAAAACACAGAAGAAACGCATCATTCAAACTGCTCTGCTGTGTGTTCGTTTCAACTAAGGGAGCTGAAGCTGAGTTTCATTCAGCGAGTTAGCAACACGTTTCTTTCTAGGAACTGCGTTTGGATTTTCCAGAGCGAAAGGGGAGCATATGCTGTAAGAGAAATATCTCGCTCTAAAACCAAAACGGAGCAATCTAACTGAATGCTTGTCAATGTGTGCATTCAACTTACAGAGTTAAACTCGTGTGTGTTTGCAGCAGTTTAGAAACCCTTTCTGTGCAGAGATGCAAAACTGTCATTTCCAGCCAAATCCAGGCACATAAGAAAAAGCAGTAATAGTGCGTCTAAAACACAGAAGAAACGCATCATTCAAACTGCTCTGCTGTGTGTTCGTTTCAACTAAGGGAGCTGAAGCTGAGTTTCATTCAGCGAGTTAGCAACACGTTTCTTCTAGGAACTGCGTTTGGATTTTCCAGAGCGAAAGGGAGCATATGCTGTAAAGAGAAATATCTCGCTCTAAAACCAAAAGGGAGCAATCTAACTGAATGCTTGTCAATGTGTGCATTCAACTTACAGAGTTAAACTCGTGTGTGTTTGCAGCAGTTTAGAAACCCTTTCTGTGCAGAGATGCAAAACTGTCATTTCCAGCCAAATCCAGGCACATAAGAAAAAGCAGTAATAGTGCGTCTAAAACACAGAAGAAACGCATCATTCAAACTGCTCTGCTGTGTGTTCGTTTCAACTAAGGGAGCTGAAGCTGAGTTTCATTCAGCGAGTTTAGCAACACGTTTCTTCTAGGAACTGCGTTTGGATTTTCCAGAGCGAAAGGGAGCATATGCTGTAAAGAGAAATATCTCGCTCTAAAACCAAAACGGAGCAATCTAACTGAATGCTTGTCAATGTGTGCATTCAACTTACAGAGTTAAACTCGGTGTGTTTGCAGCACTTTAGAAACCCTTTCTGTGCAGAGATGCAAAACTGTCATTTCCAGCCAAATCCAGGCACATAAGAAAAAGCAGTAATAGTGCGTCTAAAACACAGAAGAAACGCATCATTCAAACTGCTCTGCTGTGTGTTCGTTTCAACTAAGGGAGCTGAAGCTGAGTTTCATTCAGCGAGTTAGCAACACGTTTCTTCTAGGAACTGCGTTTGGATTTTCCAGAGCGAAAGGGAGCATATGCTGTAAAGAGAAATATCTCGCTCTAAAACCAAAACGGAGCAATCTAACTGAATGCTTGTCAATGTGTGCATTCAACTTACAGAGTTAAACTCGTGTGTGTTTGCAGCAGTTTAGAAACCCTTTCTGTGCAGAGATGCAAAACTGTCATTTCCAGCCAAATCCAGGCACATAAGAAAAAGCAGTAATAGTGCGTCTAAAACACAGAAGAAAGGCATCATTCAAACTGCTCTGCTGTGTGTTCGTTTTCAACTAAGGGAGCTGAAGCTGAGTTTCATTCAGCGAGTTAGCAACACGTTTCTTCTAGGAACTGCGTTTGGATTTTCCAGAGCGAAAGGGAGCATATGCTGTACAGAGAAATATCTCGCTCTAAAACCAAAACGGAGCAATCTAACTGAATGCTTGTCAATGTGTGCGTTCAACTTACAGAGTTAAACTCGTGTGTGTTTGCAGCAGTTTAGAAACCCTTTCTGTGCAGAGATGCAAAAGTGTCATTTCCAGCCAAATCCAGGCACATAAGAAAAAGCAGTAATAGTGCGTCTAAAACACAGAGAAACGCATCATTCAAACTGCTCTGCTGTGTGTTCGTTTCAACTAAGGGAGCTGAAGCTGAGTTTCATTCAGCGAGTTAGCAACACGTTTCTTCTAGGAACTGCGTTTGGATTTTCCAGAGCGAAAGGGAGCATATGCTGTACAGAGGAATATCTCGCTCTAAAACCAAAACGGAGCAATGTAACTGAATGCTTGTCAATGTGTGCATTCAACTTACAGAGTTAAACTCGTGTGTGTTTGCAGCAGTTTAGAAACCCTTTCTGTGCAGAGATGCAAAACTGTCATTTCCAGCCAAATCCAGGCACATAAGAAAAAGCAGTAATAGTGCGTCTAAAACACAGAAGAAACGCATCATTCAAACTGCTCTGCTGTGTGTTCGTTTCAACTAAGGGAGCTGAAGCTGAGTTTCATTCAGCGAGTTAGCAACACGTTTCTTCTAGGAACTGCGTTTGGATTTTCCAGAGCGAAAGGGAGCATATGCTGTAAAGAGAAATATCTCGCTCTAAAACCAAAACGGAGCAATCTAACTGAATGCTTGTCAATGTGTGCATTCAACTTACAGAGTTAAACTCGTGTGTGTTTGCAGCAGTTTAGAAACCCTTTCTGTGCAGAGATGCAAAACTGTCATTTCCAGCCAAATCCAGGCACATAAGAAAAAGCAGTAATAGTGCGTCTAAAACACAGAAGAAACGCATCATTCAAACTGCTCTGCTGTGTGTTCGTTTCAACTAAGGGAGCTGAAGCTGAGTTTCATTCAGCGAGTTAGCAACACGTTTCTTCTAGGAACTGCGTTTGGATTTTCCAGAGCGAAAGGGAGCATATGCTGTAAAGAGAAATATCTCGCTCTAAAACCAAAACGGAGCAATCTAACTGAATTGCTTGTCAATGTGTGCATTCAACTTACAGAGTTAAACTCGTGTGTGTTTGCAGCAGTTTAGAAACCCTTTCTGTGCAGAGATGCAAAACTGTCATTTCCAGCCAAATCCAGGCACATAAGAAAAAGCAGTAATAGTGCGTCTAAAACACAGAAGAAACGCATCATTCAAACTGCTCTGCTGTGTGTTCGTTTCAACTAAGGGAGCTGAAGCTGAGTTTCATTCAGCGAGTTAGCAACACGTTTCTTCTAGGAACTGCGTTTGGATTTTCCAGAGCGAAAGGGAGCATATGCTGTAAAGAGAAATATCTCGCTCTAAAACCAAAACGGAGCAATCTAACTGAATGCTTGTCAATGTGTGCGTTCAACTTACAGAGTTAAACTCGTGTGTGTTTGCAGCAGTTTAGAAACCCTTTCTGTGCAGAGATGCAAAACTGTCATTTCCAGCCAAATCCAGGCACATAAGAAAAAGCAGTAATAGTGCGTCTAAAACACAGAAGAAACGCATCATTCAAACTGCTCTGCTGTGTGTTCGTTTCAACTAAGGGAGCTGAAGCTGAGTTTCATTCAGCGAGTTAGCAACACGTTTCTTCTAGGAACTGCGTTTGGATTTTCCAGAGCGAAAGGGAGCATTTGCTGTAAAGAGAAATATCTCGCTCTAAAACCAAAACGGAGCAATCTAACTGAATGCTTGTCAATGTGTGCATTCAACTTACAGAGTTAAACTCGTGTGTGTTTGCAGCAGTTTAGAAACCCTTTCTGTGCAGAGATGCAAAACTGTCATTTCCAGCCAAATCCAGGCACATAAGAAAAAGCAGTAATAGTGCGTCTAAAACACAGAAGAAACGCATCATTCAAACTGCTCTGCTGTGTGTTCGTTTCAACTAAGGGAGCTGAAGCTGAGTTTCATTCAGCGAGTTAGCAACACGTTTCTTCTAGGAACTGCGTTTGGATTTTCCAGAGCGAAAGGGAGCATATGCTGTAAAGAGAAATATCTCGCTCTAAAACCAAAACGGGAGCAATCTAACTGAATGCTTGTCAATGTGTGCGTTCAACTTACAGAGTTAAACTCGTGTGTGTTTGCAGCAGTTTAGAAACCCTTTCTGTGCAGAGATGCAAAACTGTCATTTCCAGCCAAATCCAGGCACATAAGAAAAAGCAGGAATAGTGCGTCTAAAACACAGAAGAAACGCATCATTCAAACTGCTCTGCTGTGTGTTCGTTTCAACTAAGGGAGCTGAAGCTGAGTTTCATTCAGCGAGTTAGCAACACGTTTCTTCTAGGAACTGCGTTTGGATTTTCCAGAGCGAAAGGGAGCATATGCTGTAAAGAGAAATATCTCGCTCTAAAACCAAAACGGAGCAATCTAACTGAATGCTTGTCAATGTGTGCATTCACGTTACAGAGTTAAACTGGTGTGTGTTTGCAGCAGTTTAGAAACCCTTTCTGTGCAGAGATGCAAAACTGTCATTTCCAGGCAAATCCAGGCACTTAAGAAAAAGCAGTAATGAGTGCGTCTAAAACACAGAAGAAACGCATCATTCAAACTGCTCTGCTGTGTGTTCGTTTCAACTAAGGGAGCTGAAGCTGTGTTTCATTCAGCGAGTGAGCAACACGTTTCTTCTAGGAACTGCGTTTGGATTTTCCAGAGCGAAAGGGAGCATATGCTGTAAAGAGAAATATCTCGCTCTAAAACCAAAACGGAGCAATCTAACTGAATGCTTGTCAATGTGTGCATTCAACTTACAGAGTTAAACTCGTGTGTGTTTGCAGCAGTTTAGAAACCCTTTCTGTGCAGAGATGCAAAACTGTCATTTCCAGCCAAATCCAGGCACCTAAGAAAAAGCAGTAATAGTGCGTCTAAAACACAGAAGAAACGCATCATTCAAACTGCTCTGCTGTGTGTTCGTTTCAACTAAGGGAGCTGAAGCTGAGTTTCATTCAGCGAGTTAGCAACACGTTTCTTCTAGGAACTGCGTTTGGATTTTCCAGAGCGAAAGGGAGCGTATGTTGTAAAGAGAAATATCTCGCTCTAAAACCAAAACGGAGCAATCTAACTGAATGCTTGTCAATGTGTGCGTTCAACTTACAGAGTTAAACTCGTGTGTGTTTGCAGCAGTTTAGAAACCCTTTCTGTGCAGAGATGCAAAACTGTCATTTCCAGCCAAATCCAGGCCCATAAGAAAAAGCAGTAATAGTGCGTCTAAAACACAGAAGAAACGCATCATTCAAACTGCTCTGCTGTGTGTTCGTTTCAACTAAGGGAGCTGAAGCTGAGTTTCATTCAGCGAGTTAGCAACACGTTTCTTCTAGGAACTGCGTTTGGATTTTCCAGAGCGAAAGGGAGCATTTGCTGTACAGAGGAATATCTCGCTCTAAAACCAAAACGGAGCAATCTAACTGAATGCTTGTCAATGTGTGCATTCAACTTACAGAGTTAAACTCGTGTGTGTTTGCAGCAGTTTAGAAACCCTTTCTGTGCAGAGATGCAAAACTGTCATTTCCAGCCAGATCCAGGCACATAAGAAAAAGCAGTAATAGTGCGTCTAAAACACAGAAGAAACGCATCATTCAAACTGCTCTGCTGTGTGTTCGTTTCAACTAAGGGAGCTGAAGCTGAGTTTCATTCAGCGAGTTAGCAACACGTTTCTTCTAGGAACTGCGTTTGGATTTTCCAGAGCGAAAGGGAGCATTTGCTGTACAGAGAAATATCTCGCTCTAAAACCAAAACGGAGCAATCTAACTGAATGCTTGTCAATGTGTGCGTTCAACTTACAGAGTTAAACTCGTGTGTGTTTGCAGCAGTTTAGAAACCCTTTCTGTGCAGAGATGCAAAACTGTCATTTCCAGCCAAATCCAGGCACATAAGAAAAAGCAGTAATAGGAGAGAGGTCTAAGATGGCCGATTAGCAACAGCTCAGGATTGTAGCTCCCATTGAAAGCGCAGAGAGTGAGTGGACGCCACATTTTAGATCAATTTTCATAGCCCACGGACCAAGAGATTCTTGGTGGAGGAGCCCCACGGGTCGCCAGTGCGACTCTTTTGGAGGGCGCGGCCGTTTTGCAAGTGCCCCGGACTCGGCGTTTCTCCGTCCGGAATATACGGGACTGAGTGCCCTTTTGGTTGGCGTTTGGAGCTCCGGGAAGACAGAGTCTCCCATTCAGCTGATTAAAAAGCGGACTGAAGTGGGGGAACCAGACTGGGAGACTGCCGGGCAGAAAAGCGCCACGAATCTTAATGCCGCTGTGTCAACCGGCGTAGTGGGTCGCCGCAGGAGAATGCTGGTACCCGCCTCCACAAAAAAATAGAAATAAAAACAGCGGTTGGAACTGCTGAAGATTGAGAGTTTCACAGCAAGTGCAGCTGAACCCGGGAAGGTCCAGGTCTGTGGGGGAGGGGCATCTGCCGAAGGAAAATTAAGAAATAGAGGAAACTTTACCACAAGCAAGCTGGACGTCCACTCAGAGACCTAGTCTGAAGGTAGCAATTACACAGACGACAGGTGGATAAATCCACGAAGATGGGAAGTAACCAGCGCAGAAAGGCTGAAAACACCCGAAATTAGAATGCCTCTCCTCCTACAGAGGATTGCAGTGCCTCATCACCAATTGAACAAGGCCTGATAGAAAACGAATGTGAGGAATCAACAGAATAGGCTTCAGAAGGTGGATAATGAGAAACTTCTGTGAGCTAAAAGAATATGTTCTAGCCCAATGCAAGGAAACTAAGAACCTTGAAAAAAGGTCTCACGAAATGTTATGAGAATGGACAATTTAAAGAGGAATATAAGTGAATTAATGGAGCTGAAAAGCACAATTCGAGAACTTGAGAAGTATGCACAAGTTTTAACAGTCGAATTGATCAAGCAGAAGAAAGGATTTCAGAGGTGGAAGACCAACTTAACGAAATAAAACGAGAAGAGCAGGTTAGAGAAAAAGGGTAAAAAGGAATGAGCAAAGTCTCCAAGAAATATGGGACTATGTGAAAAGACCAATCTACGTTTTATAGGTGTACCTGAATGTACGAAGAGAATCAATCCAAGTTGGAAAATATTTTTCAGGATATTATCCAGGAAAACTTTCCTAACCTAGCAAGGCAAGACAATACCCAACTCCAGGTAATACAAGAACACCACAAAGATATTCCTCAAGAAGAGCAACCCCAAGGCACATAATCATTAGATTCATCAGGGTTGAAACGAAGGAGAAAATACTACGGGCGGCCAGAGAGAAAGGTCAGGTTACCCACAAGGGGAAGCCTATAGACTCACAGCTGATCTCTCAGCAAAACCCTACAAGCCAGAAGAGAGTGAGGGCCAATATTCAACATCCTTAAAGGAAAGAACTTTCAACCCAGAATTTCATATCCAGCCAAACTAAGTTTCATAAGTGAAGGAAAAATAAAATTTTTTGCAAACAAGCAAGTACTCAGAGATTTCATTACCACCAGGCCTGCATTACAAGAGCTTCTGAAGGAGGCACTATGTATAGAGGGGAACAACCAGTATCAGCCACTTCAAAGGACCCATCAGTAAGCTGCATCCAGATCCATCTTACTTGCAAGGATATACAGAGACTCAAAACAAAGGAATAGAGGAAGATTTGTCAACCAAATAGAGAGAGAAAAAAAAAAGCAGTAGTTGCAATTCTCATCTCTGATAAAATAGACTTTAAAGTAATAGAAACCAAAAGAGATAAGAAGGACATTGTATAATGGTAGAGGGATAATGTAATTGGGAAGAGCTAACGACCCTAAGTCTATGCGCACCCAATATAGGAGCACCCAGATACATAGGGCAACTTCTTGGTGACTTACAAAGAGATTTAGACTCCCACACAATAATAGTGGGAGACTTTAACATTACATTGTCAATATTGGACAAATTAATGAGACAGAAGGTCAAGAAAGATACCCGGGACTTGAACTTAAACCTCAAACAAGTAAACTTAATAAACATTTACAGAACACTCTACTCCAAATCCACAAAATATACACTTTTTTTCAGTAACACATCACATTTATCCTAAAAGTGACCACATGGCTGGGAGGAAATCACTCCCTAGCAATTGCATAGCATTTCATAGGTTTAAATGAAATATTGGTTGGCAGGCTGTTTGTTATTTTCCTCCTAAAAAAAAAAAAAAAAGATAAAGCAGTAATAGTGCGTCTAAAACACAGAAGAAACGCATCATTCAAACTGCTCTGCTGTGTGTTCGTTTCAACTAAGGGAGCTGAAGCTGTGTTTCATTCAGCGAGTTAGCAACACGTTTCTTCTAGGAACTGCGTTTGGATTTTCCAGAGCGAAAGGGAGCATATGCTGTAAAGAGAAATATCCCGCTCTAAAACCAAAACGGAGCAATGCTAACTGAATGCTTGTCAATGTGTGCATTCAACTTACAGAGTTAAACTCGTTTGTGTTTGCAGTAGTTTAGAAACCCTTTCTGTGCAGAGATGCAAAACTGTCATTTCCAGCCAAATCCAGGCACATAAGAAAAAGCAGTAATAGTGCGTCTAAAACACAGAAGAAACGCATCATTCAAACTGCTCTGCTGTGTGTTCCTTTCAACTAAGGGAGCTGAAACTGTGTTTCATTCAGCGAGTTAGCAACACGTTTCTTCTAGGAACTGCGTTTGGATTTTTAAAGAGCGAAACGGAGCATATGCTGTAAAGAGAAATATCTCGCTCTAAAACCAAAACGGAGTAATCTAACTGAATGCTTGTCAATGTGTGCATTCAACTTACAGAGTTAAACTCGTGTGTGTTTGCAACAGTTTAGAAACCCTTTATGTGCAGAGATACAAAACTGTCATTTCCAGCCAAATCCAGGCACCTAAGAAAAAGCAGTAATAGTGCATCTAAAACACAGAAGAAACGCATCATTCAAACTGCTCTGCTGTGTGTTCGTTTCAACTAAGGGAGCTGAAGCTGTGTTTCATTCAGAGAGTTAGCAACACGTTTCTTCTAGGAACTGCGTTTGGATTTTCCAGAGCTAAAGGGAGCATATGCTGTAAAGAGAAATATCTCGCTCTAAAACCAAAACGGAGCAATCTAACTGAATACTTGTCAATGTGTGCATTCAACTTACAGAGTTAAACTCGTGTGTGTTTGCAGCAGTTTAGAAACCCTTTCTGTGCAGAGATGCAAAACTGTCATTTCCAGTCAAATCCAGGCACTTAAGAAAAAGCAGTAATAGTGCGTCTAAAACACAGAAGAAACGCATCATTCAAACTGCTCTGCTGTGTGTTCGTTTCAACTAAGGGAGCTGAAGCTGTGTTTCATTCAGCGAGTTAGCAACACGTTTCTTCTAGGAACTCCGTTTGGATTTTCCAGAGTGAAAGGGAGCATATGCTGTAAAGAGAAATATCTCGCTCTAAAACCAAAACGGAGCAATCTAACTGAATGCTTGTCAAAGTGTGCATTCAACTTACAGAGTTAAACTCGTGTGTGTTTGCAGCAGTTTAGAAACCCTTTCTGTGCAGAGATGCAAAACTGTCATTTCCAGCCAAATCCAGGCACATAAGAAAAAGCAGTAATAGTGCGTCTAAAACACAGAAGAAACGCATCATTCAAACTGCTCTGCTGTGTGTTCGTTTCAACTAAGGGAGCTGAAGCTGAGTTTTATACAGCGAGTTAGCAACACGTTTCTTCTAGGAACTGCGTTTGGATTTTCCAGAGCGAAAGGGAGCATATGCTGTAAAGAGAAATATCTCGCTCTAAAACCAAAACGGAGCAATCTAACTGAATCCTTGTCAATGTGTGCATTCAACCTACAGAGTTAAACTCGTGTGTGTCTGCAGCAGTTTAGAAACACTTTCTGTGCAGAGATGCAAAACTGTCATTTCCAGCCAAATCCAGGAACATAAGAAAAAGCAGTAAGATAGTGCGTCTAAAACAAAGAAGAAACGCATCATTCAAACTCTCTGCTGTGTGTTCGTTTCAACTAAGGGAGCTGAAGCTGTGTTTCATTCAGCAAGTTAGCAACACGTTTCTTCTAGGAACTGCGTTTGGATTTTCCAGAGCGAAAGGGAGCATATGCTGTAAAGAGAAATATCTCGCTCTAAAACCAAAACGGAGCAATCTAACTGAATGCTTGTCAATGTGTGCATTCAACTTACAGAGTTAAACTCGTGTGTGTTTGCAGCAGTTTAGAAACCCTTTCTGTGCAGAGATGCAAAACTGTCATTTCCAGCCAAATCCAGGCACATAAGAAAAAACAGTAATAGTGCGTCTAAAACACAGAAGAAACGCATCTTTCAAACTGCTCTGCTGTGTGTTCGTTTCAACTAAGGGAGCTGAAGCTGTGTTTCATTCAGCGAGTTAGCAACACGTTTCTTCTAGGAACTGCGTTTGGATTTTCCAGAGTGAAAGGGAGCATATGCTGTAAAGAGAAATATCTCGCTCTAAAACCATAAATGGAGCAATCTATCTGAATGCTTGTCAATGTGTGCATTAACGTTACAGAGTTAAACTCGTGTGTGTTTGCAGCAGTTTAGAAACCCTTTCTGTGCAGAGATGCAAAACTGTCATTTCCAGTCAAATCCAGGAACATAAGAAAAAGCAGTAAGACTGCGTCTAAAACACAGAAGAAACGCATCATTCAAACTGCTCTACTGTGTGTTCGTTTCAACTAAGGGAGCTGAAGCTGTGTTTCATTCTGCGGAGTTAGCAACACGTTTCTTCTAGTAACTGCGTTTGGATTTTCAGAACGAAAGGGGAGCATATGCTGTAAAAGAGAAATATCTCGCTCTAAAACCAAAACGGAGCAATCTAACTGAATGCTTGTCAATGTGTGCATTCAACTTACAGAGTTAAACTCGTGTGTGTTTGCAGCAGTTTAGAAACCCTTTCTGTGCAGAGATGCAAAACTGTCATTTCCAGCCAAATCGAGTCACATAAGCAAAAGCACTAACACTCAGTCTAAAACACAGAAGAAACGCATCTTTCAAACTGCTCTGCTGTGTGTTCGTATCAACTAAGACAGTTGAAGCTGTGTTTCATTCAGCGACTTAGCAAAATGTTTCTTCAAGGAACTGCGTTTGGACTTTCCAGAGTGAATGGGAGCATGTACTGTACAGAGAAATATCTCGCTCTAAAACCAAAACGGAGCAATCTAACTGAATGCTTGCAATGCGTGCATTCAACTTACAGAGCAAAACTCGTGTGTGTCTGCAGCAGTTCAGAAACCCTTTCTGTGCAGAGATGCAAAACTGTCATTTAAAGCCAAATCCAGGCACATAAGGAAAAATAGTAAAATTGTGTCTAAAACGCGGAAGAAACGCAACTTTCAAACTGCTCTGCTGTGTGTTCGTTTCAACTAAGAGAGTTGAAGCTGTGTTTCATTCAGCTTGTTATCAACATGTTTCTTCTAGGAACTGCGTTTGGACTTTCCAGAGCGAAAGTGAGCATAGGCTGAAAGAGAAATATCTCGCTCTACAACCAAAACGGAGCAATCTAACTGAATGCTTGTCAATGTGTGCATTCAACTTACACAGTTAAACACGTGTGTGTTTGCAGCAGTTTAGAAACCCTTTCTGTGCACAGATGCAAAACTGTCATTTAAAGCCAAATCCAGACACATAAGGAAAAGAAGTAAAACTGCGTGTAAAACGCAGAAGAAACGCATCTTTCAAACTGCTCTGCTGTGTGTTCGTTTCAACTAAGAGAGTTGAAGCTTGTCTTTCATTCAACTTCTTATCAACACGTTTCTTCTAGGAACTGCGTTTGGACTTTCCGAGAGCGAATTGGAGCATATGCTGTAAAGAGAAATATCTCGCTCTAAAACCAAAACCGAGTAATCTAACTGAATGTTTGTCAATGTGTGCATTCAACTTACAGAGTTAAACTCGTGTGTGTTTGCAACAGTTGCGAAACCCTTTCTGTGCAGAGATACAAAACTGTGAATTCCAGCTAAATCCAGGCACATGAGAAGAACCAGTAAGACTGCGTCTAAAACACAGAAGAAACGCATCTTTCAAACTGCTCTGCTCTTTGTTCATTTCAACTAAGAGAGTTGATGCTGTGATTCATTCAGCGAGTTAGCAACACGTTTCTTCTAGGAACTGCTTTTGGACTTTGCAGAGCGAATGGGAGCATATGCTGTAAACAGAAGTATGTCGCTCTACAACCAAACGGAGCAATCTAACTGAATGCTTGTTAATGTGTGCATTCAACTTACAGAGTTGAACTCGTGTATGTTTGCAGCCGTTTAGAAACCCTTTCTGTGCAGAGCTGCAAAACTGTGTTTTCCAGCCAAATCCAGGCACATAAGAATAAGCAGAAAGACTGCGTGTAAAACACAGAAGAAACGCATCTTATAAACTGCTCTGCTGTGTGTTCCTTTCAACTAAGAGAGTTGAAGTTGTGTTTCATTCAGCGAGTTAGCAGCACATTTGTTCTAGGAACTGCGTTTGGACTTTCCAGAGCGAAAGTGAGCATAGGCTGAAAGAGAAATATCTCGCTCTACAACCAAAACGGAGCAATCTAACTGAATGCTTGTCAATGTGTGCATTCAACTTACGGAGTTAAACTCGTGTGTGTTTGCAGCACTTTGGAAACCCTTTCTGTGCAGAGATGCAAAGCTGTCATTTCCAGCCAAACCCAGGCACATAAGAAAAAGCAGTAAGACTGCGTCTAAAACACAGAAGAAACGCATCTTTCAAACTGCTCTGCTGTTTGTTCGTTTCAACTAAGAGAGTTGATGCTGTGTTTCATTCAGCGAGTTAGCAACACGTTTCTCCTAGGGACTGCGTTTGGACTTTACAGAGCGCATGGGAGCATATGCCGTAAAGAGAAATATCTCGCTCTAAAACCAAAACGGAGCAACCTAACTGAATGCTTGTCAATGTGTGCATTCAACTTACAGAGTTAAACTCGTGTGTTTTCCCAGCAGTTTAGAAACCCTTTCTGTGCACAGATGCAAAACTGTCATTTAAAGCCAAATCCAGACACATAAGGAAAAGTAGTAAAATTGTGTCTAAAACGCGGAAGAAACGCATCTTTCAAACTGCTCTGCTGTGTGTTCGTTTCAACTAAGAGAGTTGATGCTGTGTTTCATTCAGCTTGTTATCAACACGTTTCTTCTAGGAACTGCGTTTGGACTTTCCAGAGCGAAAGTGAGCATAGGCTGAAAGAGAAATATCTCGCTCTACAACCAAAACGGAGCAATCTAACTGAATGCTTGTCAATGTGTACATTCAACTTACAGAGTTCGACTAGTGTGTGTTTGCAGCACTTTGGAAACCCTTTCTGTGCAGAGATACAAAGCTGTCATTTCCAGCCAAACCCAGGCACATAAGAAAAAGCAGTAAGACTGCGTCTAAAACGCAGGAGAAACGCATCTTTCAAACTGCTCTGGTGTGTGTTCGTTTCAACTAAGAGAGTTGAAGCTGTGTTTCCTTCAGCGAGTTAGCAACACGTTTCTTCTAGGAACTGCGTTTGGACTTTTCAGAGCTAATTGGAGTATATGCTGTAAAGAGAAATATCTCGCTTTAAAACCAAATCGAGCAAACTAACTGAATGTTTGTCAGTGTGTGCATTCAAAATAGAGAGATAAACTCGTGTGTGTTTGCAACAGTTGAGAAACCATTTCTGTGCAGAGATGCAAAACTGTGTTTTCCAGCCAAATCCAGGCACATAAGGAAAAGCAGAATGACTGCGTTTGAAACACAGAAGAAACTCATCATATAAACTGCTCTGCTGTGTGTTCGTTTTAACTAAGAGAGTTGAAGTTGTGTTTCATTCAGCGAGTTAGCAACACGTTTCTTCTAGGAACTGCGTTTGGACTTTCCAGAGCGAAAGTGAGCATAGGCTGAAAGAGAAATATCTCGCTCTACAACCAAAACTTAGCAATCTAACTGAATCCTTGTCAATGTGTGCATTCAACTTACAGAGTTCAACTAGTGTGTGTTTGCAGCACTTTGGAAACACTTTCTGTGCAGAGATGCAAAACTGTCATTTCCAGCCAAACCCAGGCACATAAGAAAAAGCAGTAAGACTGCGTCTAAAACACAAAAGAAACGCACCTTTCAAACTTCTCTGCTGTGTGTTCGATTCAACTAAGAGAGTTGAAGCTGTGTTTCCTTCAGCGAGTTAGCAACACGTTTGTTCTAGGAACTGTGTTTGGACTTTCCAGAGCGAATTGTAGCATATGCTGTAAAGAGAAATATCTCGCTTTAAAACCAAAACCGAGCAATCTAACTGAATGTTTGTCAATCTGTGCATTCAACTTACAGAGTTAAACTCGTGTGTGTTTGCAGCAGTTCAGAAACCCTTTCTGTGCAGAGATGCAAAACTGTGATTTACAGCCAAATCCAGGCACATAAGAAAAAGCAGTAAAGCTGCGTCTAAAACCAGAAGAAACGCATCTTTCAAACTGCTCTGCTGTGTGTTCATTTCAACTAAGAGAGTTGAAGCTGTGTTTCATTCAGCGAGTTAGCAACACGTTTCTTCTAGGGAGTGCGATTGGACTTTCCAGAGCGAATGGGAGCATATGCCGTAAGGAGAAATATCTCCCTCTAAAACCAAAACGGAACGATCTAACTGAATGCTTGTCAATGTGTGCATTCAACTT
Organism: Ateles fusciceps; assembly: GCA_036589455.1. Lineage (NCBI taxonomy): Eukaryota > Metazoa > Chordata > Mammalia > Primates > Atelidae > Ateles > Ateles fusciceps. The sequence continues at coordinate 28,636 of JAZHEH010000555.1, forward strand.
ACAGAGTTAAATTCGTGTGTGTATGCCGCACTTTAGAAACCCATTCTGTGGAGAAACGCAAAAAAGTCATTCCCAGAAAATCCAGGCATCTAAGAAATGGCAGTCAGACAGCGTCTAAAACACAGGAGAAACACCTGTTTCAAACTTCTCCCTTGTGTGTTCGTTTCAACTAAGAGAGTTGCGGCTGTATTTCATTCAGAAAGATAGAAACATGTTTCTTCTAGGAACTGCATTTTGGCTTTCCAGAGTGAATGCTTGCATATGTTGTAAATGGAAATATCTGGCTCTAAAAGAAAAACGGAGGTATCTAACAAAATGCTTGTCAAAGCGTGCATTCAACTTACAGAGTTAAACTCTTGTATGTATGCACCACTTTAGAAACCCTTTCTGTGCAGAAACGGAAAACAGTCATTTCCAGCCAAATCCAGGCATCTAAGAAATAGCAGCAGGATTGCATCTAAAACACAGAAGAAACGCATCTTTGAAACTGCTCTGTTGTGTGTTTGTTTCAACTAAGAGAGTTGAAGCTGTGTTTCCTTCAGAGAGTTAGAAACACGTTTCTTCTAGGAACTGCGTTTGGACTTTCCGAGAGAGAATGGAAGCATATGCTGTAAAGGGAAATATCTAGCTCTAAAACAAAAACGGAGCTATCTAACAGAATGCTTGTCAATGTTTGCATTCAACATAGAGAGTTAAACTCATGTGTGTATGCAGCAGCTTAGAAACCCTTTCTGTGCAGAAATGCAAAACACTCATTTCCAGCTAAATCCAGGCATCTAAGAAATAGCAGTCAGACTGCGTCTAAAACCCAGGAGAAACACATATTTAAACTGCTCTGCTGTGTATTCGTTTCAACAAAGAGAGCTGAAGCTGTGTTTCCCTCAGTGAGTTAGAAACACGTTTCTTCTAAGAACTGGGATGGGTCTTTCCAAAGTGAATGGGAGTAAAAGGTGTAAAAAGAAACATCTCTCTCTAAAACCAAAACGGAGCTATCTAACAGAATGCTTGTCAATGTGTGCATTCAACTAAAGAGTTAAACTCGTGTGTGTATGCCGCACTTTAGAAACCCATTCTGTGCAGAAACGCAAAAAAGTCATTTCCAGAAAATCCAGGAATCTAAGAAATAGCAGTCAGACAGCGTCTAAAACACAGGAGAAACGCATCTTTCAAACTTCTGTCCTGTGTGTTCGTTTCAACTAAGAGAGTTGCGGCTGTGTTTCCTTCAGCCAGATAGAAACACGTTTCTTCTAGGAACTGCGTTTTGACTTTCCACAGTGAATGCGAGCATATGCTGTAAAGGGAAATATCTGGCTGTAAAACCAAAACGGAGGTATCTAACAGAATGCATGTCAATGCGTGCATTCAACGTACAGAGTTAAGTTCCTGTCTGTATGCAGCACTTTAGAAACCCTTTCTGTGCAGAAAGGCAAAACAGTCATTTAAAGCCAAATACCTGCATCTAAGAAGTAGCAGTAAGACTGCGTCTAAAACACAGGAGAAACGCATCTTTCAAACTGCTCTGCTGCGTGTTCGTTTCAACTAAGAGAGTTGAGGCTGTGTTTCATTCAGCCAGATAGAAACACGTTTCTTCCAGGAACAGCGTTTGGACTTTAAAGAGTGACTGGGAGCATATGCTGCACAGGGAAATATCTTGCTCTACAACCAAAACGGAGCTATCTAACAGTATGCTTGTCAATCTGTGCATTCAAGTTACAGAGATAAACTCGTCTGTGTGTGCAGCACTTTAGAAACCCTTTCTGTGCAGAAACGCAGAACAGTCATTTCCAGCCAAATCTAGGCATCTAAGAAGTAACAATGAGACTGCGTCTAAAACACAGGAGAAACGCATCTTTCAAACTGCTCTGCTGTGTGTTCATTTCAACTAAAAGAGTTGAAGCTGTGTTTCATTCAGCAAGTTAGAACCATGTTTCTTCTAGAAACTGCATTTGGACTTTCGAGAGTGAATTTGAGTATATGCTCCAAAGAGAAATATCTCCCTCTAAAATCATAATGGAGCTGTCTAACAGAATGCTTGTCAATGTTTGCATTCAACTTACAGAGTTAAACTAATGTGTGTCGGTAGCAGTTTGGAAACCCTTTCTGTGGGGGAAAAGAAAACAGGCATTTCCAACCAAATCAAGGCATATGAGAAATAGCAATAAGACTGCGTCTAAAACACAGGAGAAACGCATCTTTCAAACTGTTCTGCTGTGTGTTCGTTTCAGTTAAGAGAATTGAAGCTGTGTTTCATTCAGCGAGTTAGAAACACGTTTCTTCTAGAAACTGCTTTTGGACTTTCCAGAGTGAATTGGAGTACATGCTGTAAAGAGAAATATCTCGCTCTAAAACCAAAATGGAGTTATCTAACAGAATGCTAGTCAATGTGTACATTCAACTTACAGAGTTAAACTCATGTATGTATGCAGCAGTTTAGAAACCCTTTCTTTGGAGAAACGAAAAGCATTCATTTCCTGCCAAATCCAGGCATATGAGAAAAAGCAGTATGACTGCATCTAAAACACGGAAGAAACACGTTTTTCAAACTGCTCTGCTGAATGTTCGTTTCAGCTAAGGGAGTTGAGGTTGTGTTACATTCAGGGAGTTAGAAACACGTTTCTTCTAGGAAGGACTGCGTTTTGACATTGAAGAGTGAATGGGAGAATATTCCGTAAAGAGAAATATCTCGTTCTAAAACCAAAAAGGAGCTCTCTAACAGAATGCTTGTCAATGAGTGCAATCAAGTTAAGGAGTTAAATTCATGTGTGTATGCAGTGGTTTAGAAATAATTTCTGTGGAGTAATGAAAAACATTCAATTCCAGCCAAATCCAGATATATGAGTAGATGCAGTAAGACTGCGTCTAAAACACAAGAGAAACCCATCTTTCAAACTGATCTGCTGTGTGTTCATTTCAACTAAGAGAGTAGAAGCTGTGTTTCATTCAGCGACTTAGAAACACGTTTCTTCTAGGAACTGCATTTGGACATTCCAGAGTGAATGGGTGTACATGCTGTCAAGAGAAATACCTCACTCTAAAACCAAAATGGAGCTATATAACAGAATGCTTGTCAATGTGTGCATTCAACTTACACAGTTAAACTCATGTGTGTATGCAGCCGATTAGAAACACTTTCTGTGGAGAAACGAAAAATAGGCATTTCCAGGGAAATCCATGTTTATGAGAAATAGCAGAAAGACTGCCTCTAAAACTCTGGAGAAATGCATCTTTCAAACTGCTCTTCTGTGTGTTCATTTCAATTGAGAGAGTTGAAGCTGTGTTTCATTCAGCAAGTTAGAAACATGTTTCTTCTAGGAACTGCATTTGGACTTTCGAGAGTGAATTTGAGAATATGCTATAAAGAGAAATATCTCGCGCTAAAACCATAACGGAGCTATCTAACAGAATGCTTGTCAATGTGTGCATTCATCTTACCGAGTTACACTCATGTGTGTATGCAGCAGTTTAGAAACCCTTGCTGTGGAAAAGGAAAACAGGCATTTCCTGGGAAATCCAGGCTTACAAGAAATAGCAGTAAAAATGCGTCTAAAACACCGGAGAAACGCATCTTTCAAACTGCACTGCTGTATGTTGATTTCAACAAAGAGCGTTGAACCAGTGTTTCATTCAGCGAATTAGAATCAACTTTCTTCTAGTAAATGCGTTTGACTTTCCAGACTGAATGGGAGTATATGCTGTAAATATAAATATCTCTCTCTAAAACCAAAACGGGTCTATCTAACAGAATGCTTGTCAATGTGTGCATTCAACTTACAGAGTTAAACTCATTTGTGTATGCAGCAGTTTAGAAACCCTGTCTGTGGGGGAAAGGAAAAACAGGCATTTCCAGCCAAATACTGGCATACTAAAATATCAGTAAGACTGCATCTAAAATGCAGGAGAAACACATCTTTCAAACTGCTCTGCTGTGGATTCATTTCAACTAATAGAGTTGAAGATGTGTTTCATTCAGTGAGTTAGAAACACCTTTCTTCAAGGAACTGCATTTGGATTTTCCAGACTGAATGTGAGCACATGCTGTAAAGAGAAATTTATCACTCTAAAACCTAAACGAAGCTATCTAACAGAATGCTTGTCAACATGCGTATTCAACTTAGAAAGATAAACTCATGTGCATATACAGCAGTTTAGAAACGCTTTCTGTGGAAAAACGAAACAGGAATTTCCTGGGAAATCCAGGCTTACAAGAAATAGCAGTAAGAAAGCGTCTAAAGCACATGAGAAACGCATCTTTCAAACTGCACTGCTGTGTGTTGGTTTCTACAAAGAGAGTTGAACCTGTGTTTCATTCAGCGAATTAGAAATACCTTTCTTCTAGTAACTGCGATTGGACTTTCCAAAGTGAATGGGAGTATATGCTGCAAAGAGAAATATCTCGCTCTTAAACCAAAACGAAGCTATCTAACAGATGCTTGTTAATGTGTGAATTCATCTTTTAGAGTTAAACTCATGTGTGTATGCAGCAGTTTAGAAACCCTCTCTGTGGAGAAACGAAAAACACGCATTTCCAGCCAAATGCATTCTTATAAGACATAGCAGTAATACTGCATCTAAAACACAGGAGAAATGCATCTTTCAAACTGCTCTACTGTGTGTTCGCTTCAACTAAGAGAGTTGAAGCTGTGTTTCATTCAGCGAGTTAGAAACAAGTTTCTTCTAGGAACTGCACTGGGAATTTCCAGAGTGAAAGGGAGTACATGATGTAAAGGGAAGTATCTGGATCCAAAACCAAAACGGAGGTATCCAACAGAATGCTTGTCAATGTGTCCATTCAACTTACAGAGTTAAACTCACTTGTGTATGTAGCAGTTTAGAAACCCTTTCTGTGGAGAAACGAAAAACAGGCATTTCCAACTAAATCCATCCATGTAACAAATAGAAATAAGCCTGCGTCTAAAACACAGGAGAAACGCATCTTTTAGACTGCTCTGCTGTGTGCTCCTTTCAACTAAGAGAGTTGAAGGTGTGTTTCATTCAGTGAGTTAGAAACACGTTTCTTCTAGGAACTGTGTTTGTACTTTCCAGAGTGAATGGGAGTATAAGCTGTGAAGAGAAATATCTCACTTTAAAACCAAAACGGAGCTATTTAACTGAATGCTTGTCAATGTGTGCATTCAACTTACAGAGTTAGACTCATGTGTATATGCAGTAGTTTAGAAACCCTTTCTGTGGAAAAACGAATAACAGGCATTTCTAGCCAATTACAGGCATATGAGAAATAACTGTAAGACTGTGTCTAAAACACAGGAGAAACGAATCTTTCAAACTGCTCTGCCGTGTGTTCGTTTCAACTAAGAGAGCTGAAGCTGTGTTTCCTTCAGAGAGTTAGTAACACGTTTCTTCTAGGAACTGCATTTGGACCCTCCAGAGTGAAAGGGAGTATACCCTGTAAAGAGAAATATCTCGCTCTAAAACCAAAATGGGGCTATCTAACAGAATGCTTGTCAATGTGTGCATTCAACTTACAGAGTTAAACTAACATGTGTATGTAGTTGTTTAGAAACCTTTTCTGTGGAGAAATGAAAACACAGGCATTTCCATCAAAATGCAGGCATATAAGAAATAGTAGTAAGACTTCGTCTAAAACAAAAGAGAAATGCATCTTTCAAACTGCTCTGCTGTGTGTTCATTTCAACTAAGAGAGTTGATGCTGTGTTTCATTGAGCGAGTAAGAAAGTCGTTTCTCCTGGAAACTGTTTGGATTTTCCAGAGTGAATGGGAGAATATGCTGTAAAGAGAAACATCTCGCTCTTAAACCAAAAGGGGCTATCTGACAGAATGCTTGTCAATGTTTGTATTCACCCTACAGTGTTAAACTTATGTGTGTACTTAGCAGTTTAGAATCGCTTTCTGTGGAGAAACGAAAACAGGCATTTCCAGCAAAATCCAGTCATATAAGAAATAGTAGTAAGACTTCACCTAAAACAAAGGAGAATCACATCTTTCAAACTGCTCTTTTGTGCGTTCATGTCAACTAACGGATTTGAAGCTCTGTTTATTCAGCCAGTTAGAAACACGTTTCTTTTAGGAACTGCGTTTGGACTTTCCAGCGTGAATTGAAGTATATGCTGTAAAGAGAAATATCTTGCTCTAAAACCAAAACGGAGCTATCTAACTGAATGCTTGTCAATGTGTGCATTCAACTTACAGAGTTCAATTCATGTGTGTAGGCAGCAATTTAGAAACCCTTTCTGTGTAGAAATGGAAAACATTCATTTCCAGCAAAATCCAGGCATATAAGAAATAGCAGTAAGACTGTGTCTACAACACAGGAGAATCGCATCTTTCAAACTGGACTGCTGTGTGTTCATTTCAACTAATGGAGTTGAAGTTGTGTTTCATTCAGCGAGTTAGAAACACGTTTCTTCTAGGAACTGCGTTTGGACTTTCCATCGTGAATGGGAGTATATGCTGTAAAGAGAAACGTCTCGCTCTAAAACCAAAACGGAGCTGTCTAACAGAATGCTTGTCAATGTGTTCATTGAACTTACAGAGTAAAACTCATGTGTGTATGCAGCAGTTTAGAAACCCTTTCTGTGGAGAAATGAAAAACCGTAATTTCCAGTAAAATCCAGGCATATAAGAAATAGCAGTAAGACTACGTGTAAAACACAGGAGAAACGCATCTTTCAAACTGCTCTACTCTGTGTTCCTTTCAACTAAGAGTGTTTAAACTGTGTTTTATATATATATATATATATATATATATATATATATATATTTTAAATTGCATTTTAGGTATTGGGGTACATGTAAAGAACATGCAAGATTGTTGAATAGGTAAACACATGGCTGTGTGATTTGCTGCCTTCCTCCCCCACCACCTATATCTGGCATCCCCTCCCCATGCCATCCCTCCCCAACACCCCACCCCCGCTGTCCCTCTTCTTTTCCCACCCAACAGACCCCAGTGGGTGATGCTTCCCTCCATATGTCCATGCGTTCTCATTTTTCGGCACCCTCCTATGTGTGAGAATTGCTGTGTATGACTTTCTGTTCTTGTGTCAGTTTTCTGAGAATGATGGTTTCCAGGTTCATCCATGTTCCTACAAAGGACACGAACTCATCATTTTTGATGGCTGCATAATATTCCATGGTGTATATGTGCTACATTTTCCCTGTCCAGTCTATCATCCCTGGGCATTTGGGTTGGTTCCAGGTCTTTGCTATTTTCATTCAGTGAGTTAGAAACACGTTTCTTCTAGGAACTGCATTTGGACATTCCAGAGTGATTTGGAGTATATGCTGTAAAGAGAGATATCTCGCTCCAAAACCAAAACGGAGCTATCTAACAGAATACTTGTCAATATGTGCATTCAACTTACAGAGTTAAACTGATGTGTATATGCAGCAGTTTAGAAACCCCTTCTGTGGGAAAACAAAAAACTGACATTTCCAGAAAAATCCAGGCATACAAAAATAGCAGTAAGACTGCATCTAAAACACAGGAGAAACTCATCTTTCAAACTGCTCTCCTGTGTGTTCATTTCAACTAATGGAGATGAAGATGTGTTTCATTCAGCGAGCTAGAAACACGTCTCTTTAGGAACTGTGTTTGGACTTTCCAGAGTGAATGGGAGTATATGCTGTAAAGAGAAATATCTCCCTCTAAAGCCAAAATGGAGCTATCTAACAGAAGGCTTGTCAATGTGTGCATTCAACGTACAGAGTTCAACTCATATGTGTATGCAGCTGTTTAGAAACCTTTCTTTGGAGAAACGAAAAACAGGCATTTCCAGCAAAATCTAGGCATATAAGAAGCAGCAGTAAGACTGCCTCTAAAACACTGGAGAAACGCATCATTCAAACTGCTCTGCTGTGTTTTCACTTCAACTAAGAGAATTGAAGCTGTGTTTCATTCACCGAGTAGAAACACGTTTCTTCCACGAACTGTGTTTGGACTTTCCAGAATGAAAGGGATTATATGCTGTAAAGAGAAATATCTCGCGCTAAAACCAAAACGGATCTATCTAACAGAATGCTTGTCAATGTGCGCATTCAACATACAGAGTTAAACTCATGTGTGTATGCGCCAGCTTAGAAAACCTTTCTGTGGAGAAATGGAAAATAGACATTTCCAGCAAAATATAGTCTTATAAGAAATAGCAGGAAGACTGCGCCTAAAACACAGGAGAAACGCATCTTTCAAACTGATCTGCTGCGTGTTCGTTTCAACTAAGAGAGCTGAAGCTGTGTTTGATTCAGTGAGTTAGAAACACGTTTCTTCTAGGAACTGTAGGAACTGCGTTTCAACATCCCAGAGTGAATGGGAGTATATCCTGTAAAGATAAATATCTCGCTCTAAAACCAAAACGGAGCTATCTAAAAGAATGCTTGTCAATGGGTGCATTCAGTTTACAGAGTTACACTGATTTGTGTATGCAGCAGTTTAGAAACCTTTCTGTGGAGAAACGAGAAACAGGCATTTCCAGCAAAATCCAGTCATATAAGGAATAGGAGTAAGACTGCGTCTAAAACTCAGGAGAAATGCGTCTTTCAAACTGCTCTGCTGTTTGTTTCAACTAAGAGAGTGGAAGCTGTGTTTCATTCAGCGAGTTAGAAACACGTTTCTTCTAGGAACTGTGTTTGGACTTTCCAGATTTAATGGGAGTATATGTTGTAAAGAGAAATACCTCTCTCTAAAAGCAAAACGGAGCAATCTATTAGAATGCTTGTCAATGTGTCCATTGAACTTGCAGAGTTAAATTGATGTGTGTGCAGCAGTTTAGAAACCCTTTCTGTGGAGAAGAGAAAAACAGACATATCCAGTAAAATCCAGGCATATAAGAAATAGCAGTAAGACTGTGCCTATAACACAGGAGAAATGCATCTTTCAAACTGTTCTGCTGTGTGTGCATTCCACTAAGAGAGTTGAAGCTGTGTTTCTTTCATCCAGTTAGAAAACAGATTTCTTCTGGGAACTGCATTTGAACTTTCCAGAGCGAATGGGAGTATATGCTGTAAAGAGAAATATCTCACTCTAAAACCAAAACAGATCTGTCTAACAGAATGCTTGTCAATGTGTGCATTCAACTTACAGAGTTAAACTCATGTGTGTATGCAGCAGTTTAGAAACACTTTCTGTGCAGAAAGGAAAGCAGACATTTCCAACAAAATCCAGGCATATAACAAATTGCAGTAAAACTGCATCAAAACACAGGAGAAATGCATGTTTCAAACTGCTCTGTTGTGTGTTGGTTCAACTAAAAGCATTGAAGCTGTGTTTCATTCAGCGTGTTAGAAACACGTTTCTTCTAGTAATTGCGTTTGCACTTTCCAGAGAAAATGGGAGTACATGCTGTAAAGAGAAATATTTCGCTCTAAAAAAAAACGGGACTATCTAACAGAGTGCTTGTCAATATGTGCAATCAACATACAGAGTTACACTCATGTGTGTATGCAGCAGTTTGAGAAAAGTTTCTGTTTAAATCTCAAAACTGACGTTTCTGAACAAAATCCCTGGTTATACGAAATAGCAGTAAAACTGCCTGTGAAACTCCGAAGAAACGTATCTTTGAAACTCCTGTGATGTTTTTTTGTTCAACTAAGAGATCTGAATCTTTCTTTTAATTCAGCAGCTTAGAAACACATTTCTTACAGAAGCTACATGGGGACATTCCAGACGACAAAGTGGGCATATGGTGTAATGGGGGATGATCTCAAATTAAACACTAAAAGGAATCTATTTTGGAGAATGCTTGACAATGTGTGCATTCAACTGAGAGAGTTACACTGAGCTTTGTATGCAACAGTTTGAGAACGCTTCCTAGGGAGGTATGTCAAAACACGTTTCCAAGCAAAATCCGTGTTGTATGAAATAGCAGAAAGACAACGTGTAAAACTCAGAAGAAACGTACCTGTGAAACTGCTGTGGTGTGTGTTCGTTCAACTTAGAGAGTTGAATCTTTATTTCGATTCAGCAGCTTAGAAACACTTTTCTTACAGAAGCTAGTTTGGGACATTCCAAATGAAAAATGGGCATATGCTGTAATGGAAAATATGTCACATTAAACACTAAAAGGAAGCTATCTGGGAGAATTCTTGACAATGTGGGCATTCAACTTAGAGAGTTACCTTGATGTGTGTATACAGCAGTTTGAGAACGCTTTCTGTGGAGAATCTCAAAACTGACGTTTCCAAGCAAAATCCCCTCTTGTACAAAATAGCTGTAAGACTTCCTTAAAACACAGAAGAAACGCATCTGTGAAACTGCTGTTGTTTATGTTCATTCAACTGAGAGAGTTGTGTCTTTGTTTCGATTCTAGCAGCTTAGAAACACTTTCTTACAGAGCTAGATTGGGACATTCCAGACGGAAAGTGGCCATATGCTGTGAAGGGAATGATCTCACCTTAAACACTAAAATGAAGCTATCCAGGAGAATGCTTGACAATGTGTGCATTCAACTGAGAGAGTTACACTACACTTAGAGAGTTACACTGATGTGTGTATACAGCAGTATGAGAACGCTTCCTGTGGAGAATCTCAGAACACTTTCTGTGGAGAATCTCAAAACTGACGTTTCCAAGCAAAATCTGTATCTTATGAAATAGTGGTAAGATTGCCTTTAAAACACAGAAGAAACGTACCTGTTTAAAGGCTCTCATGTGTGTTTGTTCAGCTAAGAAACTTGAATGTTTGTTTTGATTCAGACGCTTAGAAACACATTTCTTACTAAACGGAGTTGGGACATTCCCTACGGATTGTGGGCATATGCTGTAATGGGAAATATCTCAAATTGAACACCAAAAGAAGCTACCTGGGAGAATACATGACAATGTGAGCGTTCAAGTTAGAGAGTTACACTGATATGTGTATGCAGCAGTTTGAGAACGCTTTCTGTGGAGAATTTCAAAACTGAGGTTTCCAAGCAAAATCCCGTGTTGTACGAAATAGCATTAAGACTGTCTGTAAAACACAGAAGAAACGTATCTCTGAAACTGCTATGGTGTGTGTTCGTTTAACTAAGAGATTTTAAAATTTATTTCGATACAGCAGCTTAGAAACACATTTCTTACAGAAGGCAGATTGGGACATTCCAGACGGAAAGTGGGCATATGCTATAATGAGAAAGACCTCACCTTAAACACTAAAGGAAGCTATCTGGGTGAATGCTTGACAATGTGTGCTTTCAACTTAGAGAGTAACACTACGTGTCTTTCGTAGCAGTTTGAGAATGCTTTCTGTGGAGAATCTCAAAACTGACATTTCCAAGCAAAATCCCGTGTTGTAAGAAATAGCAGTAGTACTGCTTGTAAAACACAGTAAGAACGTATCTTTGAAACGGCTGTTGTTGTGTGTGTTTGTTCGGCTAAGAATGTTGAATGTTTATTTCGATTCAGCAGCTTAGAAACACATTTCTTATGGAAGCTAGATTGGGACATTCCAGACGGATTGTGGGCATATGCCGTAATGGGAAATATCTCAACTTAAACACCAAAAGAAGTTACTTGGGAGAATATATGACAATGTGTGCATTCAACTTAGAGAGTTACACTGATATTTGTAGGCAGCAGTTTGAGAAGTGCTTTCTGTGGAGAAAACCAAAATTGACGTTTCCAAACAAAATCCCATGTTGTACGTAACAGCAATAAGACGGCCTGAAAACACAGAAGAAACCTACCTCTGAAACTGCTATGGTGTGGGTTCGTTCAACTAAGAGAGTTGAATCTTTGTTTCGATTCAGCGGCTTGGAAACACGTTTCTTACGGGAGCTAGATTCGGACTTTCCAGACGGAAAGTGGGTATGTGCTGTAATTTAAAGATCTCAAATGAAAAACTAAAAGGAATCTATCTGGGAGAATGCATTACAATGTGTGCATTCAACTTAGAGAGTTACAATGTCCTGTGTATATAGCAGTTTGACATCTGTTTCTGTGGAGAATAGCAAAACTGATATTTCCAAGCAAAATCCCATGTTGTATGAAATAGCAGCAAGACTGACTGGAAAACCCAGAAGAAACTTATGTGTGAAACTGCTATGGTGGGCGTTCGTTCAAGTAAGAGAGTTGAATCTTTGTTTCGATTCAGCATCTCTGAAACACATTTCTTACACGTGCTAGATTGGGGCATTCCAGACGAAAAGTTGGTATATGCTTTAATGGGAAAGATCTCACCTTCAGCACTAAAAGGAAGCTATTTTGAGAATGCTTTGACAATGCGTGCATTCAACTTAGAGAGCTACACCGACGTATGTATACAGCAGTTTGAGAACGCTTTCTCTGGAGAATAACAAAATCTGACGTTTGCAAACATAATCCCGTGTGGTAAGAAATAGCAATAAGACTGCCTGTAAAACACAGAAGAAATGTATCTGTTAAACTGCTATGGGGTGTGTTCATTGAACTAAGAGAGTTGAATCCTTGTTTCGATTCAGCAGCTTAGAAACACATTACTTACAGAAGCTAGACAAGGACATCTCAGACCGATAGTGGACAGATGCTGTAATGGAAAGATCCCACCTTAAACACTAAAGGGAAGCTATCTAGGAAAAAACTTGACAATATGTGCATTCAACTTAGAGAGTTACACTGATGTGTGTATGCAGCAGTTTCTGAGAATGCTTTCTGTGGAGAATCTCAAAAGTGATGTTTCCAAGCAAAATCACTTGTTGTATGAAATAGTAGTAAGACTGCCTGTAAAACACAGAAGAAACGTATCTGTTAAAGTGCTATGCTGTGTGTACATTCAACTAAGAGTGCTGAATTTTTGCATTGACTCAGTAGCATAGAAACAAATTTCTTACAGAAGCTAGATTGGGACATTCCAGACGGAAATTGGGCATATGCTGTAATGGGAAAGATCTCACCTTCAACACTAAAAGGAAGCCATTTTTGAGAATGTTTGACAATGCGTGCCTTCAAATTAGACAGCTACACTGACGTGTGTATACAGCAGTTTGAGTACGCTTTCTGTGGAGAATAACAAAACTGACGTTTCCAACCAAAATCCCGTGTTGTACCAAACAGCAGTAAGACTGCCTATAAAACACAGAAGAAAAGTATCTGTGAAACTGCTATGGTGTGTGTTCATTGAACTAAGAGAGGTGACCCTTTGTTTCGCTTCAAGCAGCTCACGAACACATTTTTACAGAAGCTAGATTGGGACATCTCCAGACGGAAAACGGGCATATGCTGTAATGTGGAACATCTAACAATGAACTTTAAAATGAAGCCATCTTTGAGAATGTTTGACAAATGCGTGCATTCAACTTAGAGAGCTACACTGACGTGTGTATGCAGCAGTTTGAGAATGCTTTCTGTGGAGAATCTCAAAACAGACTTGCAAGCAAAATCCCGTGTTGTAAAAAATAGAAGTAAGACTGCCTGTAAAACACAAAAGAAAAGTATCTGTGAATCTGCTATGGTGTGTTATCTTTCAACTAAGAGAGTTGAATCTTTGTTTCCATCCAGCAGCTTAAAAACACATTTTATAAAGCAGCTAGATTGGGACATTCCAGACGGAAAGTGGGCATATGCTGCAATGGTAAAGATTTCACCTAAAACACTAAAAGGAAACTATCTGGGAGAATGCTTGACAATGTGTGCATTCAACTTAGAGAGTTACACGGATATGTGTATGGAGCAGTATGAGAAAGCTTTCTGTGGAGAATAAGAAAACTGACGTCTCCAAGCAAAATCCCATGTTTTACGAAATAGCAGTAAGACTGCCTATAAAACACAGAAGAAACGTATCTGTGAAAGTGCTGTGCTGTGTGTCCGTTGAATTAAGAGAGATAAACCTTGGTTTCGGTTCAGCAGCTTAGAAAACACATTTTTACAGAAGTTAGATTGGGAAATTCCAGACGAAAAGTGGGCATATGCTTTAATGGGAAAGATCTCACCTTAAACACTTAAAGGAAGCAATCTTGGAGAATGCATGACAGTGAGTGCATTCAACTTAGAGAATTACACTGACCTGTGTATGCAGCAGTTTGAGATCACTTTCTGTGGAGAATCTCAAAACTGACGTTTCCAAGCAAAATCCCGTGTGGTACGAAACAGCAGTAAGACTGACTGTGAAACACAGAAGAAATGTATCTTTGAAACAGCTATGCTGTGTGTTCCGTGAACTAAGAGAGTTGAATCTTTGTTTTGATGCATCAGCTTCGAATCACATTTCTTACAGAAGCTAGATAATGACATTTCAGACGGACAGTGGGCATATGCTTTAGTGGGAAAGATCTCATATTAAAAACTAAAAGGAAGCTATCTGGGGGAATGCTTGACAATATGTGCCTTCAACTTACGGAGTTACTCTGATGTGTGTATGCAACAGTTTGAGTATTCTTTCTGCGGATAATCTCAAGGCTGCCATTTCCAATCAAAATCGAGTGTTGTATGAAATAGCAGTAAGACTGCCTGTAAAACACAGAAGAAACGTGTCTGTGAAAACGGGTACGGTGTGTGTTCGTTAAACTCAGAGAGTTGAATCCTTGTTTCGATTCAGCAGCTTAGAAATGCATTTCTCACAGAAGCTATGTTGGGACAGTCCAGACAGAAAGTCGACAAATGAGGTAATGGGAAATATCTCTCCATAAACACTAAAAGAAAGCTAAGTGAGACAATGCTTGACAATGTCTGCATTCAACTTAGAGATTTACACATATGTGTGTATGCAGCAGTTTGAGAGCGCTTTCTGTGGAGAATCTCAAAACTGACGTTCCCAAGCCAACTCCCGTGTGATACGAAATAGCAATAATACTGCCTATAAAACACAGAAGAAATGTGTCTGTTAAACTTCTGTGGTGTGTGTTCATTCAACTAAGAGCGTTGAATCTGTTTCGATTCAGCAGCTTAGAAACACATTTCTTACAGAATCTAGACTGGGTCATTCCAGATGGAAAGTGGGCATATACTGTAATGGGAAAGATCTCACCTTCAACACTAAAAGGAGGCTATCTTTGACAATGTTTGACAATGCGTGCATTCAACTTAGAGAGCTACACTGACGTGCGTATGCAGCAGTTTGAGAACTCTTTCTGTGGAGAATCTGAAAGCTGACGTTTGCAAGCAAAATCCCATGTTGAACAAAATAGCAGCAAGACTGCGTGTAAAACACAGAAGAAACGTATCTGTGAAACTGCTATGTTGTGTGTTCCTTCGACTAAGAGAGTTGAATCTTTGTTTCAATTCAGCTGCTTAGAAACACTTTCTTACAGAATCTAGATTGGGACATTAGAGACGGAAAGTGGGCATATGCTGCAATGGGAAAGCTCTCACCTTAAACACTAAAAGGAAGCTATCTGGGAGAGTGCTTGACAACGTGTGCGTTCAACATACAGAGTTACACTGACGTGCGTATATACCTGTTGCACAATGCGTTCTGTGGAGAATCTCAAAACTGACATTTCCAAGCCAAATCCCGTGTTGTACAAAGTAGCTGTACTGCCTGTAAAACACAGAAGAAACATATCTGTAAAACTGCTATGGTGGGTCTTCGTTCACCTAAGAGATTTGAACCTTTGCTGTGATTCAGCAGCTTAGAAACACATTTCTGGCAGAATCTAGATTGAGACATCCCAGACGGAAAGTGGGCATATGCTGTAATGGGAAAGATCTCACCTTAAACACTAAAAGGAAGCTATCTGGGAGATTTCTCGACAATGTGTGCATTCAACTTACAGAGTTACACTGATGTGTGTATGCAGCAGTTTGAGAAAGCTTTCTGTGGATAATCACAAAACTGACATTTCCAAGCAAAATGCCGTGTTGTACGAAATAGCTGTAAGGCTGCCTGTAAAACACCGAAGAAACATATCTGTGAAACTGCTATGCTGTGTGTTCATTCAACTAATAGAGTTGAATCTTGGCTTTCATTCAGCAGCTAAGAAACACATTTCTTACAGAAGCTAGATTGGCACATGCCAGACATAAAGTGGGCATATGCTGTAATGGGAAAGATCTCACCTTAAAAACTGAAAAGAAGCTATCTGTGAGAATGGTTGATGATGTGTGCATTCAACTTAGAGAGATACACTGATGCGTGTATGCAACAGTTTCAGAATGCTTTCTGTGGAGAATCTCAAAACTGACGTTTCCAAGGAAAATCCCGTGTTGTACGAAATAGCAGTAAGATTGCCTCTAAAACACAGAGGAAACGTATCTGTGAAACTCCTATGGTGTGTGTTCCTTCAACTAAGAGGGTTGAATCTTTGTTTCGATTCAGCAGCTTAGAAACTCATTGCTTACAGAAGCTACGTTGGGACATTCCAAAGAGAAAATGAATATATGTTGTAATGGGAAAGATCTCACCTTAAACACTAAAAGGAAGCTATCTAGGAGAATGCTTGGCAATGTGTGCATTCAACTTAGAGAGTTACACTGACATGTGTATGCGGCAGTTTCAGAATGCTTTCTGTGGAGAATCTCAAAACTGAAGTTTCCAAGCAAAATCCCGTGTGGTACGAAATAGCAGTAAGACTGCCTGTAAAACACAGAAGAAACATATCTATGAAACTGCTATGGTGTGTGTTTGTTCAACTAAGAGAGTTGAATCTTTGTTTGGATTCAGGAGCTTAGAAACACATTTCTTACACAAGCTAAATTTTGACATTCCAGACGGAAAGTGGGCATATGCTGTAATGGGAAAGATCTCACCTTAAACACTAAAAGGAAGCTATCTGGGAGATTGCTTGACAATTTGTGTATTCAACCTAGAGTGTTACATTGATGTGTGTATGCAGCAGTTTGAGAATGCTTTCTGTGGAGAATGTCAAAACTGACGTTTTCAGCAAAATCCTTATTTTACAAAAAAGTGGTAAGACTGCCTATAAAACACAGAAGAAACTTTTCTCTGTAACTTCTATTCTGTGTGCTCATTCAACAAAGAGAGCTGAATCTTTGTTTTGATTAAGCAGCTTAGAAACACATTTCTTACAGAAGCTAGATTGGGACATTCCAGACGGAAAGTGGGTATATGCTGTAATGTCAAAGTCCTCTCCTTACCACTAAAAGGAAGCTCTCTGGGAGAATGCTTCAAAATGTGTACATTCATCTTAGGGAGTTACACTGATGTGTGTAAGCACCAGTTTGAGAACGCTTTCTGTGGACAATCGCAAAACTGACGTTTCCAAGCAAAATCCCGTGTTGTACGAAATAGCATTAAGACTGCCTGTAAAACACAGAAGAAACGTATCTGTGAAACTGCTAAGATGTGTTCGTTCAACCAAAAGGCTTGAATCTATGTTTCCATTCAGCAGGTTAGAAACACATTTCTTACAGAAGCTATATTTGAATATTCCAGAAGGAAAGTGGCCATAAGTTGTATATAAAATAGTATAACTTGAAAACTAAAAGGAAGTTATCTTTGGGAATGCTTGACAGTGTGTGCGTTCAACTTAGAGAGTTACACTGATGTTTGTATGCAGCAGTTGGAGAACACATTATGTGGAGAATCTCAAAACTGACGTTTCCAGCAAAATCCCGTGTTATACAATATAGCAGTATGTCTGCCTGAAAACACAGAAGAATCTTGTGTGTGAAACTTCTTTGGTGTGTGTTTGTTCATCTAAGAGAGTTGGATCTATGTTTCGATTCAGCAGGTTATTAACACATATCTTCCAGGAGCTCGATTTGGGTATTCCAGAAAGAAAATGGGCATATGCTATAATGGGAAATAGTGCACCTTAGAATCTAAAAGGAAGGTATCTGGGAGAATGTTTGACAATGTGTTCATTCAACTTAGAGAGTTATTCTAATGTGTGCATGCATTGTTTGGAGAACGCTTTCTGTGGAGAATCTCAAAACTGACGTTGCCATCAAAATCCCATGTTATTGGAAATAACAGTATGATTGTGTGTAAAACACAGAGAACTGTATCTGTGAATGTGCTATGTTGTGTGTTCGTTGAACTAAGAGAGTTCAATCTGTTTTTCAATTCAGTATGTTAGAAAGTGATTTCTTAGAGAAGCTAGATTGGGACTTTCCAGACGGAAATTTGGCATATGGTGTAATGAAAAATATCTCACCTTAGAAACAAAAGAAAGCTATCTGGGAGAATACTTGTCAATGTGAACATTCAACTTACAGAGTTACACTTGTGTGTGTATGCATCAATTTCAGAATGTTTTGTGGTAGAATCTGAAAACTGACATTTCCAGCAAAATCCCGTGTTATAGGAAATAGCAGTAAGACAGCCTATAAAATACAGAAGAAGAGTATCTGTGAAACTGCTATGGTGTGTGTTCGTTTAACTAAGAGAGTTGAATCTGTGTTTCGATTCAACAGTTTAGAGGCAAATTTTTTACATAAGCTAGATTTGGACTTTCCAGATAGAATTCAGGCATATGATGTAATGAAAATTATCTCACCTTAAAAACTAAAATGTAGCTAACTTTGGAGATTGCTTTTCAATGTGTGCATTCATCTTACAGAGTTAACCTTATGTGGTTTTGTAGCTGTTTAAAAACACTTTCTGTGGAGAATCTTAAACTGATTTTTGAAGCAAAATTGTGGCTTATACGAAATGGCAGTAAGACTGACTTTAAAACACAGAAGAAAGATATCTTTGAAATTGCTCTGCTGTGTGGCAGTTCAACTAATAGGAATGAATCTATCTTTGATTCTCGAGTTTAAAAACACATTTCTTTTAGGAGCTGGATTTGGACATTCCTCAGTGAATTCTATTAGATGCTACAAAGGGAAATATATCAGCTTAAAAATATAACGGAGTGAGAGAGATCCAAGATGGCCCATTGGCAGCAGCTCAGGATTGTACCTCCCACTGAAAGTGCAGAGAGTGAGTGGACGCCACACTTTCAGACGAATTTTTATTGCCCACGAACCAGAAGATTCCCGGCAGAGGAGCCCCATGGGTTACCAGTGCGAATCTTTTGCCCTGCGCAGCTGTTTTGCAGGCACCCCAGCATGGTGGTTCTCAGTCCAGAGTATACGGGACTGAGTGCCCTTTGGTTGGCGTTGGAGCTCCGGGAAGGCAGAGTCTCTCACTCAGCTGATTGAAAAGTGGACTGAAGTGAGGAACCAGACCGGGAGATTCCTGGGCAGAAAAGTGCCACGAATCTTAACACCACTGTTTCAGCCGGCATAGTGGGTCGCTACAGGGGAAGGCTGGTCCCCTCTTCCAAAAAAAAAAAAAATCAGTTGGAACTGCTGAGGATTGAGACTTTCACAGCAAGTAAAACTGAACCCGGGAAGGTCCAGCTCTGTGGGGGGAGGGGCGTCTGCCGAAGGAAAATTAAGAAACAGAAAAAGCTTTACCACCAACAAGCTGGAAGTCCACTCAGAGACCTAATCTGAAAGTCAGCAATTACACAGAAGACAGGTGGATAAATCCACAAAAATGGGAAGAAACCAGTGAAAAAAGGCTGAAAACACCAGAAATCAGAATGCCTTTCCTCCTACAGAGGATTGCAGTTCCTCATCACCAATTGAACAAGGATGAATGTGAGGAATCAACAGAATCAGGCTTCAGAAGGTGGATAATAAACTTCTGTGAGCTAAAAGAACATGTTCTAGCCCAATGCAAGGAAACTAAGAACCTTGAAAAAAGGTTTGACGAAATGTTAACGAGAATGGACAATTTAGAAAGAAATATAAGAGAATTAATGGAGCTGAAAAACACAATAGGAGAACTTCGTGAAGTATGCACAAGTTTTAACAGTCGAATTGATCAAGCAGAAGAAAGGATTTCAGAGGTCGAAGACCAACTTAACGAAATAAAATGAGAAGACAAGATTAGAGACAAAAGGGTAAAAGGGAATGAGCAAAGTCTCCAAGAAATATGGGACTATGTGAAAAGACCTAATCTACGTTTGATAGGTGTACCTGAATGTGACGAAGAGAATGAATCCAAGCTGGAAAATATTTTTCAGGATATTATCCAGGAAAACTTTCCTAACCTAGCAAGGCAAGACAATACTCAACTCCAGGTAATACAGAGAACACCACAAAGATATTCCTCAAAAAGAGCAACCCCCAAGGGACATAATCATTAGATTCATCAGGGTTGAAATGAAGGAGAAAATACTATGAGTAGCCACAGAGAAAGGTCAGGTTACCCACAAGGGGAAGCCTATCAGACTCACAGCAGATCTCTCAGCAGAAATCCTACAAGCCAAAAGAGAATGGGGGCCAATATTCAACATCCTTAAAGAAAAGAACTTTCAACCCAGAATTTCATATCCAGCCAAACTAAGAATCATAAGTGAAGGAAAAATAAAATTTTTTACGAACAAGCAAGTACTCAGAGATTTCATTACCACCAGGCCTGCTTTACAAGGGCTTCTGAAAGAGGCACTATATACAGAAAGGAACAACCCGTATCAGCCATTCCAAAAACCCATCGGTAAGCTGCATCCAGACCCATCTCACATGCAAGGATATACAGAGACTCAAAACAAAGGAATAGAGGAAGATTTGCCAACCAAATGGTGAGAAAAAAAAAAAAAAAGCAGGAGTTGCAATTCTCGTCTCTGATAAAATAGACTTTAAAGTAATAGAAACCCAGAGAGATAAGAAGGACATTGTATAACGGTAGAGGGATCAATGCAACGGGGAAGAGCTAATGATCCTAAGTCTATGTGCACCCAATATAGGAGCACCTAGATACATAGGGCAACTTCTTGGTGACTTACAAAGAGACTTGGACTCCCACACAATAATAGTGGGAGACTTTAACACTACATTGTCAATACTGGACAGATTAATGAGACAGAAGGTTAACAAGGATACCAGGGACTTGAACTTAGACCTCGAACAAGTAAACTTAATAAACATTTACAGAACTCTCTACTCCAAATCCACAAAATATACATTTTTTTTTCAGTAACACATCACATTTATTCTAAAAGTGACCACATGGTTGGTAGTAAATCACTCCCCCAGCAATTGCATAGCATTTCATAGGTTTAAATGAAATATTGGTTGGCTGTTTGTTTGTTATTTTCCTCCCTTATTCCTTCCTGTCTCCATTGTATAACACAATTATTAGTATAAAAGAGCTTTTTAATACCCATTTTTAGACTGCATTCAAGCCTGGGCAGTAGAGGAAGATTCCCCGTTCTCTCCCTCTTTTTCTTCTTCTTTTTCTCTTTCTTTCATTCCCTTTTTCTTCCTTCTTTCTCTCTTTCACTCTTTTTTCTTTTCTTTCTTAAAAAAAAAAGAAAAAATATAATGGAGCTAGGTGGGAGAAATTTTGTCAGTGTGCGCATTCAACTTACATTGTTAAATGATGTGTGTAATCAGCAGTTTAAAGATCAGTTCTGTGGAGAATCTAATAACAGATATTTCCAGTAAAATTCTGTCTTATACGAAATAACAGTAAGACTGCCTTGAAAACACAGAAGAAAGATATCTTTGAACCTGCTCTATTCTGCGGCTGTTCAATGAAGAGAATTGAATATAACTTTGTATTCGGTAGTTTAGGAACACATTTCATATAGTAGCCAGGTTTTGACATTCCAGTACGAATATGTGTATAGGCTGTATGGGGAAATATCTCACCTTAAAAACCAAAAGAAAGCTATATGGGAGAAAGCTTGTCAGTATGTGCATTCGTCTTATGGAGTTAAACTGATATGTGTATGCCACAGTTTAGTAACCATTTCTTTCTAGAATCTAAAAACAGATATTTCCAGCGAAGTCCTGCCTTACGTGAAGTAGCAGTTAGACTGCCTTTAAAACACAGAAGAAAGATATCGTTGAAACTTCTCCACTCTGTGTCCATTCACCTAAGAGAATTGAATCTATCTTTTGATTCAGCAGTTTAGAAACACATTTCTAATAGGAGCTAGATTTGGACATTCCAGAGTGAATGGGAGAATATGTTGTAAAGGGACATAACTCACCTTAAAAACTAAAACGAAATTATCTGCGAGAAAGCTTGTCAATGTTTGCATGCAACTTACAGAGTTAAACTAATGAGAGTTTGCAGCCATTTACAAACCATTTCTGTGGAGAATCTATAAACAGATATTTGGAGAAAATCATGGCTTTCAGAAATAGCAGTAAGACTTCCTTTACAACATAGAAGAAAGCTATCTTTGAAACTGCTCTGCTATATGTCTGTTCAACTCACAGTATTGAATCTATCTTTTGATTCATCACTTTGTAAACAATTTTCCTACAGGAGCTAGATTTGGACATTCCAGAAGGAAAGTGGGCATATGCTGTAAGGGGAAATATCTCACCTTAAAAACTGAAATGAAGATAGTTGGGAGAAAGATTGTCAATGTCTGCATTCAACTTACAGAGTTAAAATACTGTGTGTATGCAACAGTTTAAAAACCGTTCTGTGGAGGATCTAAAACAGATATTTCCAGCAAAATCCCGGTTTATACAAAATAGCAGTAAGACTGTGTATAAAACACAGAAGAAAGATATTGTTGAAACGGCTCTATGGTGTATCATCTCAATGAAGAGAATTTAATCTCTCTCTTGATTCAGCAGTCTGGAAACACATTTCTTACAGGAGCTAGATTTGGACATTCCATGGTGAATGGGTGTATATGCTGTAAAGGGAAATATCTCACCTTAAAAACTAAAATGGAGCTGTCTGGGAGAATGCTTGTCAATGTCTGCATTCAACTTACAGAGTTAAACTGATGTGTGTATGCAGCAGTTTAAAAACCCTGTCTGTGGAGAATCTCAAAACAGGTATTTCCAGCAACATCCCAGCTTATACTAAATAGCACTGAGACTGCCTTTAAAACACAGAAGAAAGATATCTTTCAAACTGCTCTGTGGTGTGTCCATTCAACTAATAGAATTGAATCTATGTCTTCCTTCTGCAGTTTAGAAACACACTTCTTATAGGAGGTAGGTTTGGACATTCCAGAGTGAATATGAGTATAGGCTGTAAATATCTCACCTTAAAAACTAAAACGAAACTATCTGGAAGAAAGCTTGTCAAAGTGTGCATTCAAGTTGCAGAGTTAAAGTGATGTGTGTATGCAGCAATTTAAAAACCCTTTCAGTGGATAATCTAAGAACAGATATTTCCAGCAAAATCCTGGCTTACACGAAATAGCATTCACACCGAATTTAAAAAACAGAAGAAAGATATCTTTAAAACTCCTCTGCTTGTGTCCTTTCAACTAAGAGAATTGAATCTATCCTTTGATCCCGATGCTTAGAAAGACATTTCTTATAGGAGTTAGATTTGGTCATTGTAGACTGAATGTATAGTACTGTATAGGCTGTAAAGGAAAATATTTCTTCTTGAAATCTAAAAGGAAGCTATCTGAGTGAATGGTTGTCGTTTTATGCATTCAACGTACAGTGTTAAACTGATGTGAGTATGCAGTAGTTTAAAACCCTCTTCTGTGGAGAATCTAAAAACAGATATTTCCAGCAAAATCCCCGGCTTATATGAAATAGCAGTAAGACTGCCTTTAAAACACAGAGGAAAGATATCTTTGAAACAGTTTTGGTGTTTTTCCATTCAACTAAGACAATTGAATCTATGTTTTCATTCTACAGTTTAGAATCCCATTTCTTTTTTTTTTATTGCATTTTAGGTTTGGGGGTACATGTGAAGAACATGGAAGATTGTTGAATAGGTACACACATGGCAGTGTGATTTGCTGCCTTCCTCCCCATCACCTATATCTGGCCTAGACAGATTTTTATTGCCCACAGACCAGTAGAATCCCATTTCTTATAGTCACTAGATGTGGACATTCCAGAGTGAATATGAGTATAGGCTGTAAAGGGAAATATCTCACCTTAAAAATTAAAGCAAAGCTATCTTGGAGAAAGCTTGTCAATGTGTGCATTCAACTTACAGAGTTAAACTGATGTGTGTATGCAGCAGTTCAAAACCCTTTCTGTGGAGAATCTAAAAACAGATATTGCCAGCCAAATCCCGCATTATACGAAATAGTAGTAAGACTGCCTTTAAAACACAGAAGAAATATATCTTTGAAATGGCTCTGGTGTGTTTCTGTAGCAGGAGCGGCCATGGGAAACTGATTTTTTGGACACTGAATACAGGTGGAAGGTTTATTCAGCTGGGAGCAAGGTGGCATAGTTGCCTAACAGCCAAGCTTGTCTAACAAAGGAAGGTTTAGCCTTTATATAGGCTTATACTTTAGATGTTACACGTGAAAGAATCTTAGGTTTATAGCTTTAGAAATCACATATGAAAGGGTTCCGGTTTACAGTTTTAGGGCTCAATGTGAAAAGGTTTCTGGTTTGATCTTGTTTTAAGTAAAAATAGTGCCTTCTGGAGAGTTTTCTCAAGGCCTAGCCTGTCACCGATAGGAAGGTAAAACCGGAGGCGCCAGCCGGTCAACCATTTCTTCTATTGAAATGCGGTATGATAGTTAAAGGGGAAGTTGATCTGAGAAACCTGGGTCTCCCTCTTCACCCTCTCCTTTGAGACCCTCACCACTTTATAATTAGTGAGAGGTCTCACTTTCATTCTCACTTTGTGGCCTTTCTGAAGAAACCGACTGATAATGTTTTATATAATATACTTGTGATGTTATTTTTAGCTAACTACAGCAGTGATGAAGCCCCTAATCATCTGAAGGAACAGGGGGGAGTAGACAAGGGAGGAGCAAACAAACACCTATTATTATTAGAACACTTATGATGAGGGTTTTGAATTCTCCCAAGGATGAAAACTAACCTCTGAATAAGGATTCAGGGTTAAATCTGTGCTACACCTGTACAGGCATGTATGCCAGTTTGGTTATGCCTCACACAGTATTTTTTACTGCCTGCCCCTGGTTATCTATGTGCAGACAGCAGTTGGTTAGATTGAATTTTCTACAGACTTCTTCGGCTGCTAGCAAATAATCTAGGGCCAGCCAGTTCTGATAAATTGCGTTTCTGATTTGAGTTTCTTGTCGGGCCAAGAGGGACAGAGCTTTGCCCGTTTCATGAGTGAGTACTTCTAAAACAGCCTGCAACCACATGATCCGGTTGAGCATGTAAATAGGGGTCCGGTATCCCCATGAGCCATCTTTGGCCCATGTGGCCAGCTGATAATAGTTAATAATTTTCTCTGGTGGCCATTTATTATTTGTTTAATTCCCTATTTTTAGGTCTTTTTTTTTCCCTAGTGGAGTAGACTGGATACCCTAACAGCTTACTTGTCTTAACAGATAATAGGAAGAAAGAGGGCTTAATGATGCATATGACACAGCTACCTGTCCACCTGTTAGGTAGTTGTATGTATGCCCTATGTCCACATATCCAGTATAACCCAGGCGGGGCTCTCCAATCTCTATGATACCCAGGATGATCCCAAACATCCTGTAATTTTGGAAATTTTAGGAGGGTTTTTTTTTTTTTTTTGGTATAGTTTGAGCTCCACTAGGTTACAATGCCCACAGTTCCATTACATAATTGCTGCCCTAAGCAGCTAAGCTTCCCTACTGGAATCGTGAAGCCTGCTCCCTTTTTGGCTAAATAGTATTGTTTAATAATTGAGACCTTTAAAACTTAGAAACTGTTGATTTGAACCCTTTGAACTGAGGTTAGGTTCGGGACAGGGTTAGAAGGTAATAACTCACGGGCTTCCCATGGCTATTTGTTACCTATGATCGTTCCTCTACATACATAGCAAGTAGTGATATTGAGGAAATGGGCTACATTTTTAGCCAGTTGGAGGAATAAGTTTTTCCTTTTTTTTGTAAGCTCTGGTATTGGTTCATTTAATATATTATAAAAGTGTTTGTACACTGGCTGGGCTGAGAGTTTTTGGACTTTTTCTTGAATTTGGATACTAACTTTAGGGTGACTTTTTTTTAAATTAATTTCTAGCACCACACTTTTTCTTTTTTTCTATTTGGGGTTTTGGGGGTTTGTGATTATTAATTTTACTGGATTACAATGTCCTGAGACACAGGGGACATTACGTCTTGGAGTGGTGTCTTTCCAAGGCAAACAGGATTATTTTTATTATTTTTTTTTAAGTGGCCCAGGTGACACAGGACCAATAGGTGCAGTCGTAGCACCAGTAGGTTTTCTGGCAGAGATATTTATGCTCTGTTGCATTACTTTGTTCCTACCCGAGGGAACCACAGCCCCCTGCCACCAGAAGGATAGGCATTGATGGCTGCACAGGCATCAAACCTTAGAGTGACCTGTTTTGGGCTTTCTCTCTCTTCTGTCTTGACTATTAATTTAGTAGGGCTATTCCATCGCACTGTTAGGAGTTTAATTTTAAAAGTTGTATATATAGGAGGCTCTGATGGGTTGTAACATACATTAGGCTCTTTATCCCCCAGTCTATATACCTTATACTGAGTATCATTGTATAAACGGGTTCCCTTTTGTGTCCCTGTGCACTTATAGTAACTGTAAAACAAAAGAATGGCAGTAACATTTCGCCTTACCTTTGTAACCTCCTGGACACATTGACAGCATTCTTTAAAATCAGTTAATGTCCTTACCGTACAAGTCCAAATATTAAGAAGAACAAGTCCCACTATGAATTTCCTCATACTTTGGCTGTGCATGGACAAGCCAGCTTCCGGGATGTGGCTGGAGCAGAGCTTGTTGTCCTTTTTAAGGTGATTCTGCAGTTGTTATCCGTGTTTGGTATGACTCTCCACGTCTTGGCAGCTGCCGGTTTTACATGGCTGTGGTGGATTTAGGCTGGGATTCCCTCTACCTTTACAGCCATCAGGGTGGTCAGGATTACAGTCTGGGGTTTTTTCCACCGTGGTTTCAGAGGGGCTGCGCTCTAATTCTTTATCCACACGCGATCACCTGGTGAGAAAGGGTGAACTGGGGAGAATATGCTTACAGGACATCTGTTATTTACCCAGATTGAAATATCCTGGGTGATTCTCCTTAGAGCTGGTAACTGGCATCCTAACTTAATCTTCCCCCACTCCCGGGTAGTTTCTGGGAGTGCCTGGAGTACTGGAGGGGGTCTATGACATAAGATTTTATAAGATGAATATCCTGTCTTCCTAGAGGGGGGTGCATTTAATTTTGAATAACACCAAGGGAAGTGCCTGCACCCACTTTAATCTTGTTCCTGACACACTTTCCCTAAGCTGCTTTTGATCGATTGGTTCATTCTTTCCACCTTTCTGGAACTCTGAGATTGGTAGACAGTGTGCAGTTTCCAGGTGATACCCAAGGCCGTTGCTGTTTTCTGGACTAAATCCGCCACAAATGCTGGTCCGTTGTCTGATCCCATGCGCAGTGGCAGTCCAAACCTAGGGATAAGATCTTGAAGCAGCACACAGGTTACTTCATGGGCTTTTTCAGTCCTAGTTGGGAAGCCCTCTACCCACCCAGAGTGTGTGCACACCAGGACCGAAAAATACTTAGGTCCCCCAAACGTGGGCATTTCAGTAAAGTCTACCTGGAGATCTTCAAACGGAGCTGCTCCATAAGCTTGAATTCCAGGGGGGAATAGTTGTCCCCTGTCTCGCGTTGCATTGCCAACATGTAATGCATCGCTGTGCCACAGTTTTGGCCAAGGCTGATAAATGTGAGATGTAAAAGTACTGGCCCAGCATCTTTTCAAGTGACTCTTGACCTAAATGAGTGGTCTCGTGTACGGCTTGTAAAACTGCTGCCCCCAGCAGCTGTGGTACTGCTATTCTTCCATCTGGCAGTTGGATCCATCCTTCTTTAATCAGTTGCCCCCCTTCTGTCTGGAGAAAGTCTCTTTCCTCCTTAGAGTAAGTAGGTATTAGATTAGGGATTTGGGGGAGTTAATGGGGCTGTAACTGCTGTTCTGTCGGGGGCAGATGCTGCCTTGCGAGCTGCTGAATCAGCTGAGGAATTTCCCAGGGCCACAGAGGTGTGGACCCACTGATGTCCTCCGCAATGCATGACTGCTATCTTCTGTGGCATTCAGACTGCTTCTAGCAATTGCAAAATCTTATGTTGATACTTTATTTCTTTTCCCCCTGAAGTTAACAGGCCTCTCTCTTTGTACAGTGCTCCATGTACTTGGAGAGTTAGAAAGGCATATTAAGAGTCAGTGTAAATGTTTACAACCTTATCTTTACTCAGTTTTAGGGCTCGAGTTAAAACAATGAGTTTAGACTTCTGAGCCGAGGTGCCCTGAGGCAGGGATTTGGATTTGGCCTCGATTACAGTGTCCAGAGTTACCACGGCCTAGCTTGCACATTATTTCCCTTGTGGATTGACAAAGCTGCTCTTATCCACATACAACTCCTACTCTACTACTGTCCATGGCTGATCCTGAAGATCAGGCCTGCTGGAATAGACTGTGTCTAGGAATTTAACACAGTTGTGTTCAACCAGCTCCTCTGACATTGGGACCAAAGTGGCAGGGTTTAAAGTGTTGCAGACTTTAATGGTGATGCAGGGATTTTTACATAGCAGGCCCTGGTACTTAGTCAGCCTAACATTTGATAACCAGTGGTGCCCTCTGGTATTAATTAGAGTTACTACTGCGTGAGGTGCCTATTCTGCTTCTTGTGCTAGCAGAGCAGTTGCTGCCAGGGCCCTTAAGCATGGGGGCCATCTTTTGGAAACTCCATCTAGCTACTTGGAGAGGTAAACTACAGGCCTGGGCCAAGATCCCACTGGTTGGACTAGACAAACTGCCACTTTTTCTTTTTTTGCCACATATAATGTGAAGGGCTTTGTTAGATCAGGCAGCCCCAAAGCTGGAGCTGACATTAGCTTCGTTTTCAGTTTCTGATAAGCCTGACGCTGCTGGGATCCCCATTCAAAGGGCTCCTTGTCTCCCCCCTTTGTCACATTATAGAGGGGTTTTGGCTAGTACTGTGAAGCTTGGAATTCATAATCTACAGAAGCCCACAGCTCCCAGGAACTCCCTCACCTGCCTTCTAGTCTTGGGTTCTGGCAGGTCGCAAATTACTTGCTTCCTTTCTGTTTCTAGGCTGCGTTCCCCCTTCTGGTTGTTAAACCCGAGATACTTCACCTGTGGTCGGCAAATCTGGGCTTTCTTTTTAGACTCTTTATACTCACAGTCCTCCAGGTGCTGAAGTAAGAAATCGGTTCCTTTTGTGCACCTGACTGCCGTGGGGTGTCCCAATAAAAGATTATCAGCATATTGAAGCAGGACACAGCCTACGTCTTTAGCCAGAAACCTTTGGAGATCACGGGCCAGTGCCTCCGCAAAGATGGTAGGAGAGTTCTTGAACCCTTGGGGGAGCTGGGTCCAGGTGTACTGGTTGGTCACACCTGTTTCTGGATTTTCCCATTGAAAGGCAAAGAGCTTCTGACTTTGAAAAGCCAGCCTGATGCTAAAGAAAGCATTCTTTAAGTCCAGGCAGGTGAACCGACCATCCTCTGCTGGCAATAATCTCAGCAGTGTGTATGGATTAGGCACAGTTGGGTGCAAAGCCACTGTGGCCTGATTGACTAGGTGCAAGTCTTGTACTAGGCTGTAGTTTTTGGTCCCTGGTTTAAGGAGCAGGCAAGAGGGGTGTTCCCTGGAGACTTGCAAGGAACTAAAATTCCATAGTCCTCTAAGCATTTTAGATGGACCTGAATGCCTTCTAGTGCCTCTCGGGAACTGGATATTGCTTTTGTCTAGCTTGTTGAACCCCCAGGCTTGACTTCAGTGAGCACAGCGGCCTGGTTAATTGCCAGTCCAGGTGGATTGTCCTCTGCCCACACCTTAGGCCATTGTTTTGCTAACTCAGGCTCTTTTCCTGGTCTGGTTTAGTTAAGAGGAGTCTCCATTCTTCCTCACGAGGCACCCTGAGGGCCATTATGACCCCGGTTTTAGGCAGTGCCAACTGTAAGTTGCCATTCTTTGTGAAGGTTAGGGTCGCCCGTAGCTTACCGAGCAGATCCCTTCCTAGCAGGGGCAAAGGGCAATCAGGCATGTATAAGAACTGGTGAATCACCTCGTGACCCTCCAGCTCACAAGTCCGAGGCAAACAGAAAGACTATTTTTCTGACACCCCAGTAGCTCCAACAATATCAGTTGTTTTCTTCGATAGGGGGCCACAGGGGTGGTCACCACCGAATATTCAGCATCTGTGTCAATGAGGAAGTTAATGGCCTTGCCCCCCTACTGTCATCCTGACCATGGGCTCCTTTTGGTCAATGGATCCCGGTCCCCTTTAGTCCATTGGTTCTTCCATTAGATTGAACAGAGCCCCTTCACTTTTGTCTGAAGCCTCGTGCTCAGGGTCTCCCTGTTTACCAATTAACTGTGAACATTTTTCCTTCCAATGTCCTATATTCTGACAAAAAGCACACTGGCCACGTTGCAGGCGTGGGCGCGCAGACTGGGAGGCCTTCCAGGAACCCCTTTTGTCCTGCCCTCTTGGGGGCCCTCCTTTAATAGCGGCAGCTATTAAGACTGCATTTTGCCGAGTCTGAAATTTTTCTTCCCTATGATTTTCTCTCTGGCTTACCGCCTCTTGGTTTACAAACACCTGGTTAGATATTTCCAATAAGTGTGAAGTATTTATGCATGCAAACCCTGCCTGTTTCTGCAATTTTAGTCTAATGTGTTCTGCACACTGACTGACTAATGCCATATTTATCATACACTGATTTTCTGGGCTCTCAGGATCAAAAGGAGTGTACATGCAGTAAGCTTCACACAGTCTTTCATAGAATTGGGTAGGGCTTTTCTCTTTTCATTGAAAAACCTTAGAGACTTTATTAATGTTTGTAACTCTCTGGGCCCCCCTTTTCAAATCCTTCCAGCATGTATTCTCTGTTCTGGATTAGCCTTTGCATGCCCTCTGGGGTGTTTGGATCCCACTGGGTTCAGTTCCTGATAACAGGACCCTGACATACTCTTGGGGGTTCTGGTAACCTGTGGGAACATGCTCCTCCAGCCAATTAGAAGTGGCTTGGAGCATTCTCCACCTTTCGTCC
The DNA here is from genome assembly GCA_036589455.1 of Ateles fusciceps. Classification (NCBI taxonomy): domain Eukaryota; kingdom Metazoa; phylum Chordata; class Mammalia; order Primates; family Atelidae; genus Ateles; species Ateles fusciceps. Next base: position 59,422 of record JAZHEH010000555.1, read on the forward strand.
TGTTAAAAAGATGCATAAGCAGCTGACGGCAATCAGCCCAAATGGGGTTATGAGTCTGAATAATAGCTTGCAGTAGATCAATTAGAATTTGGGGTTTTTCAGTATAAGCAGAGTTGTTATTTTTTCAATTGATAAGATCAGCCGAGGTGAATGGCAGGTACATGAAAACACGCTTTTCTTCTGCCGCTGGGTTAATCAAAACCTTGGGAGTTGTCTCTGCCACTGAATCTGCCCAGACCCTGAGATTCCCCGTTTCTCAACGGCGAGGGGGAATGATGGTTTCTAGCAGTCTGTCCCTTGGCTACTAAAACAGTCGCTGCCTGCTCTCTTAGCCACTTTTTCCCGCTGTCTGCTATCCGAGACTCGCTTCCTGGACAATGCACCAAAAATGCAGCAGGAGCGGCCATGGGAAATTGATTTTTGGACACTGAATACAGGAGGAAGGTTTATTCAGCTGGGAGCAAGGTGGCACAGTTGCCTAACAGACAAGATCATCTAACAAAGGGAGGTTTAGCCTTTACATAGGCTTATACTTTAGATGTTACACTGGAAAAATCTTAGGTTTATAGCTTTAGAAATCACATATGAAAGGGTTCCGGTTTACAGTTTTAGGACTCACATGTGAAAAGGTCTCTGTTTACAGTTTTAGGAATCACATACGAAAGGGTTCCGGTTTACAGTTTTAGGGCTCAATGTGAAAGAATTTCTGGTTTGATCTTGTTTTAAGTAAAAATAGTGCCTTCAGGAGAGTTTTCTCAAGGCCTAACCTGTCACCTATAAGAAGGTAAAACCAGAAGCGCCAGTCGGTTAACCTTTTCTTCTATTGAAATGCAGCATGATAGTTAAAGGGGAAGTTGATCTGAGAAGCCTAGGGTCTCCCTCTTAACTTCCATTCAAGTAAGATAATTGAATCCATGTTTTCTTTCTGCAATTAAGAAACACATTTCTTATGCGAGCTAGATTTGGACATTCCAGACTGAATGTGAGTTTATGCAGTAAAGGGAAATATCTCACTTTAAAAACTGTAAGGAAGCTCTCTCAGAGAAAGCTTGTCAATGTGTGCATGCAACATACAGAGTTAAACTGATGTGTGTATGGAGCAGTTTAAAAACCCTTTCTGTGGAGAATCTAAAAACCTATTTCCAGCAAAATCCCAGCTGACACGAAATAGCAGGAAAATTGTCTGTAAAACACAGAACAAAGATATGTTTGAAATTGCTCTACTCTGGGTCTGTTCAACTAAGAGAACTAAATCTAAGTTTTGATTCAGCAGTTTACAAAAGCATTTCTTATAGAAGTTACATTTTGACATTCCAGAGTGAATGTGAGTATATGCTCTAAAGAGAAATATGGTCTCTTAAAAATTAAAAGAATATATCTGTAAGATATCTTTGAGATATCTGTGACAATCCTTGTCAATATGTGGATACAAGTTACAGAGTTAAACTGATGTGAATATGCAGCTGTTTAAAAACCCTTCCTATACACAATCTAAAACGAGAAATTTACAGGAAAATTCCTGCTTATGTAAAATAGCAGTAAGATTGCATGTAAAATACAGAAGAGAAACTCAATAACTGGAAGGATCCAAGATGGCCGATTAGGAGCAGCTCAGGATTGCACCTCCCAGTGAAAGCATGGACGGTGAGTTGATGCCGCATTCCCAGACGAATTTTTATTGCCAACAGACCAGGAGATTCCCAGGCAGAGGAGCCCCGGGTCACCAGCATGGCTGGTTTGGCCTGTGCAGCTGTTTGCGCCGGCACGGCTGTGCAACTGTTTTGGGTGGCGCCCCAGCGTGGCAGTTCCCATACAAAATACGTGGGTCTGGGTGCTTTTTTAGCTGGCAATTGGAGCTCTGGGAAGGCAGAGTAGCCCATTTATCTGATTAAAAAAGGGACCGAAACAGGCAGCCAGGCCAGTAGATTTCCCAGGCAAAAAAAAACCACGAATCTCAGCGCCCACTGTTTCAGTCGGTGCATGGGTTGCCGTACGGGAAATCACACAGATCCCGGCACCTTTTCAACAGGCTACTGGAACACCTGGGAGACAGTCGACCATTCAACTGAAAAAAAAAAAAAAAAAAACGCTCTGAGGCAGGGAGCCAGGTCAGGCTCAG